>JAVYIG010004773.1:0-152510 GCA_035222895.1 Strongylocentrotus droebachiensis | reverse complement strand
CAGAGCGATCTGAGGCTGAGGCTCGGCGCGCCCATTTTTTCCCCAGGCGCGCCCATAATACACACGTACGTAACTGCTGCATCCAATGCAATGCTATTGTGTGTATACGGCCTGTGTACTATTACTGCGAACGTAAACAACCGGCGTCTTGGCGATTTGTGTTGGCCTCAGCTCATTCACAGTTATCTTAAATTCTCGAAACAGTAACTCAGCCTCAGGACAGACGATCGAAAAGAATCATGGGTCTACTAAAAGATGAAGAACATGTGAAAGATAATAGAAATGCTGCGGGGTAAGTTTTTAGTATAAAAAACTGTTGAACATGTTGACAAATGGAATCACTGCCCTGCAGACTCACGTCACTCACTCAGTCACTGATCACTGCAATTTACCTGCAGTGGCGCAACAACCGGCGGAATTCGGAATATAGATATAGCTTAGGCTTATAATCATTATAGTTTAGTAAGTAGTTTAGTACATGTACAGTGTATGTATGATGTAGATCTACACCAAAATAATCAATGTTTTTATCCTGCATCAATTGGGAACGCGGTAAAACAGCTATTTTTTGTGTAATGTTGGTTCCGTCGGAACAAAAACCTATGTGGTGTAGGCCTACATGAAAAAAGCCTGATTTCGAATAGCAGGGCATTTGATTAGTAATCCTGGAAAGATTCACTTTTGCGACAGCCACGCAAATGAAGGTTATATAGTGATAGGGTTAAAGTAGATTCCTTCATTATTATATTATAACTCTGTCACTAACCCTAACGGTTACGATGTGGGCGCATGTACAGTAATGTGTGTGTAATTTTAGGTGGCTGTCGCAAAAGAAAAGCTTTCCGTAATCCTTTTCAGGGGAGATTCTTCCAACTGACCAAGAAAAACCAATGCATGTATGCCCAGCATGGCGCTTCATCGTATGTACATTGAGACCCAGAACAAAAAAGCTCGCAAATTATCATCTTCACCAGAAATCAACCTCTCTATTAAAGTCTTAATATATCTCTGTCGTCCCCTACTTTACAGGTTGATTGAGACTCCGACTAGCCTGGAGCCGTCGGCTGTGAAGACTGATTCCAAGGGACTTTCCCCTAAGAAGACTCTGCCCTCTACATCATTCTCCAATTCACCTCGCCACAAGAAGAAGACGGGCATCAGACAAGCAAGGAGGATTGATAATAGTAAATCAAACTTTATGCTCTTTTCCTATTTTTGTGTGGTTTTTCTGGGAAGGGTGTAAGGGGCCGAGGTGTAATGAGATACAAGGTTATTGACTGGTATCAATCAATCAATCAATCAATCGGGCTATAGTTCATCCAGACGCTGGACAAAGCCCTCCTCATAACATTTCCATTCTCTTCTGTCTCTAGCTGTCCTAGTTCAAGCGGCCCTTATCCCATGTATGATGTTAGGTCATCTCTCCATCTTCTCTTCCTCCTTCCTCTTCTTCTCTTGACTGGTATAATGCACAATAAATGTCAAATAAGTCCTATGAAGATGCATGGTGTAGGACTAGGAATGGGGAGTGGGGATATGTTCCAGCTTGAACAAGCAAACTCAATAATTGAAATGAAATGTGGAATTAAGATTAGAGTCCTGTAATCTTGTTGTACAATATAGTGATTGTCTGGACTCTGGAGTAGGTTAAGGTAGGCTCTTGTACTTTTGTACTCATCTACTAAAATCTAGAGGGAGACCCAGAATCAACTGGGAAGAGAATGTCAAGAACTTGAGTGGACTAAAACTGCAAGAGTGCAACCAGAATGGCAGAAGATAGATTGAAATGGAGAGATGTTGCAATCAACCTCCGAACCAGAAGAAGATACTTAGATAGATAGACTAAAATTCAGTCAAAATGAAAGACTACTAATGTACATAATTTCTTACCGGTACGGTATTTGAGTTTGGATTTTGCTTGCGATTTCCCATTTTTTATATGAATTTGACCTTAAAATGAGCCATGAGTCAGAGCTTCATTAAGTGTGATTCAAGGATCATGTTAGAAACAAGATAGGGGTAAATTACTAAAGTTACATCCATGAAAGATTGAATATAGTGAATGTGAAGATTTTAAATTGGCCATGCTCCAAGCAATCCTGAATGGAATTGTATTACAGCAGTGGTCTGAAATTCTGTACCTTTGTTAGAGATTTGTGCAAACATTACAGGGAAATCCACAGAGTTATAGAATTGGGATGAACTTTAGAAATTCTTTAGTATGACAAATTGAAGTTCTAAAATTCAGAGGATCTTTTGCTCAGGTCTTGTGTCAAAGCCTGCTTTTAACCTGAAAGGTTGTTTTTATTTTCAGATAATTTTCTGAAGACATTGCTTGATGACGACTTCCAGGCAGGAGAACCAGATATCAGTGATTTTATCTCCTCTCATTCAAGTGCATTTTGAACAACTTTTTCTGCAGGAGAAAAATATGGAGGTAAGCTCACTACTTTATGCCTACCTCTGATGATTACATCTTCAGAGTCTTATGGACCATTCGTCCTACACTGTCATAATTCTTTCCATGTTTTGCATTGTTAGGTCTGGAGGAGGGCTTATTTAAGGTACCCCTATTCCAAACCCTGAGAGTAATAACTCTAAATCTGATCCTAACCTGAAGATAAAACTATGTGTTAAAGTAGGACCAAGGGTTGCTAAGACCAATATGGTGTCATCCTTTTAACCATGTCATGTTAAATTTTATACTTAAAGGACTTTGAGGTGAGCAAGTTTTTTCAATTCCTTTAAGACTTTGGATGTTTTTCTGTAAACTACATTGTGTGTTGTCTTTTATGCTAATTAGAGGTACATGAAGATTTGGCTTTGAAATGCACATAGACTGTAAGCGTTTAATTTAGCATGGGATAGGTTTAAGTTTTACAACCTCTCGAACCTGTAACAAAATAATATGTTAACCTGTTGACTTCTGAATTCTCTCATTCAATAGGTTTCAATACAGGGGGGGGGGGGGGGAGGGGCAAATGTGATCAGATGAGCAATATTACTTAGTGGGGGGGGGGGGGGGCGGTGTCTATTAACATTTTGGGTAATTTGATATCTGCTCATGATTATCTTGAATATGATCGATGCCATTATTTTTGCCTTTGTTTTGTTTCAGATATGGAGCGAGTTCATGAACCGCTCTGGAGAGGAGCAGGATCGATTCCTACAGGAGGTGGAGGAAGGCATGATCAAGGTCGCCAAGAAAGCATCTCTGGAACAAGATAACAATGGAAACGCTTTTACCATGCTAGAGACTCCTACTAAAGGAGAGACCCCGGTCCAGGACAAGAGAAGTGGGTAAGATTGGTATCATATATGCAGCCATCTTTAAAAACACTTTTGAACGAGTTGAAATACCATATATTGTTAATTAATCTTATACAAATCTGGATATCACCCCAAACTCAAAGCTAAACCCCAGGAAAATATGTGCTATACCAAATTTTAATTGATTAATTGGTCTACTTTAAATGTAACCAAAAATAAGGTGCACGAGCGTAATGCCCCATTTTTACAGACAAGGTAAAGGCAAATTTAGTAAAATGTAGTCGCTATATGTGTGTCATACCAAAATGAAAACTTCTTCAGTAGGTTAAACGCAAATACAGAAAGGGACACATTGTGAAATGGTATGTCTTTCCATCGTGAAAAATTATCTCTAGCATTATTTTGCATTTGTCCTTTGGTAACATCAAGTATCCTAATTGCTAATATGATATGTTACATTAAAATCATGTCTTTCAAAACTGTATAAAATTCTACGTTTTTACTTGTCTTGTCTTTTAAAATTATTCATCTTTTATTATTCCTGCTTCCATGTAAGGCATAGTTTTATGATATTGTGATTCTTGAATTTTATCAGAGCATCCAGCACACTCTCCTAAAGGCTGCTTCAACAGATCAGTACTCGACTCCAAACCATGCTCCGAAGAAGACATCTTCCTAAGGTAATAGATAGTCACCAAGGTCCTGACTGAAAAAAGCTCCAATTAATCCATAGTGATCCCAATTGATTGCAAACTTCTCTCACTTTAGTTCAGAGTTCAGAATGAAATGAAGTTGCAATTGATCTTTGATCTGTAGTGATCCCAATTGATCGCAAAATTACAAACTTCTCTCTCTTTAGTTTAGAGTTCAGATGGACATCAAGTTGCAATTGATCCGTAGTGATCCAAATTGATTGCAAAATTACAAACCTAAACCCTCTTTAGTTCAAAGTTCAGATTATCATCAAGTTACAATTGATCCGTAGTGATCCCAATTGATAGCAAAACTACAAACCTATCCCTCTTTGTTTAGAGTTCAGATGGACATCAAGTTGCAATTGATCCGTAGTGATCCAAATTGATTGCAAAACTACAAACTTCTCCCTCTTTAGTTCAGAGTTCAGATGGACATCAAGTTACAATTGATCCTTAGTGATCCAAATTGATCGCATAATTACAAACTCTTCCTTTTTTAGAGAGTTCAGATTATCATCAAGTTACAATTGATCCGTAGTGATTCCAATTGATCGCAAAATTACAAACTTCTCTCTCTTTAGTTCAGAGTTCAGATGGACATCAAGTTGCAATTGATCCGTAGTGATCCCAATTGAGCGCAAAATTACAAACTTCTCTCTCTCTCTTTAGTTCAGAGTTGAGATTGATATCAAGTTGCAATTGATTTGAATCAATCGCCTATGTTTATAAGACATGGCCCATTTGACCAACTAAGCCAAAACAGTAATCCACCAAAATGAAAGAGTATAGTTATAAAAACTTAATAATTAGGTAGTGTGACAAAATACTGTGTTTGCCACGGGTCATGGTTCTTTCATAAGTGACCTGTGATCATTTTCCTTGTTATATTTTCTTTATTCTTTTTTTAAATGAATCTTTTGTATAACCAAATTTGACTGGGAAGAATGAAAGTGTGATATTTACCTACAGGTACAGCAGTATATTCTTGCCAGTATTAAAGGTATATGTAGCTCTACGAAGAGAAACAATATTAATCTGTTGAAAACTAGCCCTTAAATGAACTGGGTTACACTGAGTTTTGAAAATGTATGTTATACAAAGATCAATGGGAAAATTATGATCATAACATTTGTTGTATTTCTTTCTCCACAGGGAGCTCTTGAGCTGCATGAAGGGGAGCTAATGATGTGGTTCACGGATGATCCCGGATCCGTATTTATATCAACGTTACATAGCAGCTTTGATCGGCTCCTGCTCCATGCTGTGTGTCAGTACCTAGGCCTCAGCTCAGAGAGTAAGACCCCCTTCACATTCACAATAAGGCCTGAAAAAAAATAATGTTGTATTGCCCTTTAGGTGCCCTGTAGGTCAGTCGGTCGGAAATCTTTTTTGTTGTTTTTACTCTCTCTTAGGGCTGATATTTCTTAGTGTTAAAAATGCTTCAATACATTCTTTTTTAAACGGTAAAAAAAAAAAAAAAGCCGACCGTAGATATCAAGATTTTTGGGCCTGTCGCAAAGGGCAATACAACATCTTTTTTTGTAGGCCTAATAGGTATTCTTATGAAAAAAGTCATAACTTAGCACAGTAGCGACTCATTATATGCTATGCTATGGTGAATTCCTTCCACCTCTATAGACTTTACATGCTAATCTGTGCATTCACAGTTAATGAGCTGTGGCGTATTGTAGGAGATAGCTCAGTAATGCAATACTGCACTATTCAGGCAGCTGTCATTTTTCGTTGTTGAAAGAAAAGTATCAGTGGGGAACATGTGTACATTTTATATTATAAATAAATGAGGGGGGGGGGGAAGGGGTTGTGGGGTGTCCACCTAGGAACCTTACTGGGCACTTGCCCCTGGATTTCTATAGTTTTCTATTTTTGTCAGATTTTCTCTTTTTTTTTTTTAGCTTACATGAAAAGTTGTTCTGTTAATCAGCGATAAGCAAGGAATCTAAAGCAGAGATACAGAAGATGTATAAAAGAACAAAACTCAATTTTGCTATTCATGATCCATGACTATATTTCAGTCTATGATTAATATTATTTTTGTCTTCCCTTGTAGGTTTTGACTGCGGTGGTCAACGTCAGACTCGTGTTGAGAACAACAATGAATCGTTCAATCCGCCGCCCATTCTCCTCTCTACCTTCTTAGACTCACTCAGATAATTGACAGCATCATAAGGGACCTGTTTCACAAAAAAATTCATCAGTGACAAATGACAGTCTTTGTTATAAGCTACTGAAATCCTTGCTTCTGATTGGTTATCAGCAGGTTTGTCACTGATTTTTGTCATTTGTCATTGAAAAAAGGCTTTGTGAAACGGGTCCCAGAGCTACCAGGGAAAGAAGTCAACCTTGTTACCGCTTTCCTCATCATTGAATCGCTCAGCAAACTCACACTAAACTCTGAATTGGTGAACTATTATTATAAAATCTAATGGAATTAATACCGGGTATACCATTTAGCTTAGCTAAACATGGTACAAAAAGATGCATCCAGAATGCAAAAGGCTTGGTGATATGAATCAAGAAAAATCATGTATCTTAATGCTAATTTTGGGCTTATACAGCCTAATCACGGTCGTAGAGGTATTTTGCCAATTCTAAAACCTGGTGATACAGCACTATCTCTACCTTTTGAAATTGCGTTCTGGACGCTTCTTTTAATTGCCACTATGTGTCGCTAATAAAACTGCATGCATGTACCTTAGGGGGCTATTTGACTTTGAGGGCTGTAATACAACATTGGTCGTAACACATTTAATACATAACATTTTTCTTTACTTCACATCCCATGGGTTTATGATACATAAATGAATGTTGTGTCCTGAAAACTGTGGCGGTTATTTTGCAATAGCTCCCAATAAGTTAGGTAGTACCTCGATACAGTTGGGACCTTAAAAGTCCAAGAAAGATTCCACTATATGAAATAAACAGCCCTATTTTGCCATTGGGTATATCCAAAGATTGTTGATGATGCACAAAGCCATACAGTTAACTTTATTGCCACAATCATGTACAGGAAAATATAATGTAGCTACATGTAAGTCATGCTAAGCAAATATTCTCTTCACATTACCTGCAAACCTGTCTTTACTGTTCTAAGTAGGAATTCATGAATAACAATCTTTGCTCAGGAGATTGGAAATATATGAAAGAAGCACCTTGCAACATGTTATTCTTTCAAAGCATGACTGCGTTGTATGTTTCATCACGATTGTATAGCTGTTTTACTGTGCTTTGAAGATAGCTAGGTTGTTGATAGTGTTGAATTAAAAGGTGTGGAATTGATATAGTGACGTGATAGTGCTTTGTGAAGATTACTAGTACTGTGTACTATTATGTTCAGGTGTGTACAAATGAAACAATAAGCAAGTTTAATAGAAGAGGAAATTGGTTGTAATGTAATTGATGACGTTTCATGGTTGTGATTTTAAAGTATTTCTTGTATGAGTGAATGTTAATGATAAAGTAGTTAATGAGGTATGTGTCTACCATGATGCTCACATACCCTATCAGTTTGACATTTTGTAAATATTTGTAGCTATCTATCCTACAAATGTTAATCAGACCTGCTTGCAATTTGCTTCATATTTTCATTTATAGATTGCTGATAATCTAATTTAGTGTGCTTGGGTGAAGGAACCTGATTTCAATCATGTTGACTTGACTTGGATTTGATTTTACCCATGAGTAGCACAAGCAAACGCCATAGTGATTTGCTCTTAATTTTAAATAGTTCAACTATTTTATTCAAAATGTTATTATATTTTAACCCTATTTATTGTGTGACATGGGAAAGTTTTACTCTAGATTATTTGCAATGTTGTTATCCGTATTAATTTTTCATTTGGGAGACATTTCTATGTTTTATTTATATATTCTTATTCTTGAATTCAGTAAGCTACACAGTAGATAAAAAGCAATTTGATCTAAATAAAAGTCGTATTAAGTCATGTAGTGTGAGTGGATGTCTAGCAAGAATGAAGTACAAAATGTCTAGGTATTCATGGTTGTGCGTAGATTTGTTCAATATTGTCAATTTTGTAATGTGTGTGTATATGATATTGTGATGGTAATATGCTCCTCTGACTGTATATGGTGAATGTTATAGCATATAAAAGATTTGACTTCAAGTTCAAGTACAATGGTAGTACATATACAGTGATACTGATAGAAATGACCATGAATTGGGGAGGAAAATATGACCTATTTATTGTAATTATCATGAGAATGGTATATATCTCAAAAGCTTTTTATTTTCTTAATATAATCTGGCAGTTAAACGGATTGTACATTGTAGTAGACAGGAGCTCTAACTGTACAGGTACATGTACCCTTTTTGGTATTTTGCCAGTGCTATAACCCATCAAAGAAATATGTTTTTTGTCAAACTTTCTCTGGTGCGTTGTTGTGTGATGTAGTGTCTGCTATATATATGCCTCTTCTTTCTCATATTACAAGGGCAATAATGACAATGAATCATTGTTTCCCATGGAAACTTGACAGTTTTTGTTCACTTAAAACACATTTTATTTTACATTTTCATGATTTTAATTCTACCTCTGGGGTACATTTCATTCTAAATTTGAATAGAGATTTTTATAGAACTTAATGAATTTTTAGGGAAAAATTGATATGATTTGCCTTACTTGATCAAGAGGAACTATATATTTTTCATCATTTCTGTAATGTATCATTTATACATTTTTAGAACAAAACTTTTCTGCATGAATGATATTTTTTTACCATATTTTAAGGAGTATGATAGTTATTCTATTTCTATGCTCTTTTATTTTACAAAATGTTAGCTTTCTTACTGTACATAGTGCATAAGCTTTTGTTGAAAGGAAATATGATTATGGAAGATATCCATATTCATAAGCCTATGACATTAAGAATAGCTGAAACTTTCTCTCCGGAGGTTGTTGACTGTTAACTTTCTGCAGACGATGGAACTGGGAAATACATGTTCATGTAAATGAGTTGACCTATGGGGAGCCTATATGTAGAGTAAACTACTTGGTGCTTAAGGACATATGGACACATACCTAAAAAATCCAAATTACATCTTGATATGTTATAATATTGCCCATTGAAATCATTGCTAAATGAATTACAAGAGGGCAAACATTCATGAAGCATCTCCCATCACTTAGGCAGTGATTATTTTAAAATGCACATAGTGGGACATCTCCATGTGTAAAAGATCTGTTGATATTTGAAGGTCATTTGTAAAAGTGCTATCTCTAAAGCGGGTTATTATCAAGTGCTTAAGTAGGTTTACATCAACTCATTGTTTTTCTTTCATATTGGTAATAAGCACAGGAACTACCCTAAATTGGGGGATATACTGGTATGTAGCTGCTGTAGAAATTGAAAAATAATGAGTAAGGGCTCCTTAGTCCTTTCCATTCGTTTGGTGATGTATCTTTATTGTCCAGCAATTGCATTAAATATTATAATTAATACACTGAATATGTCATCTTTGTGAAAGCTCATTTTAAGGAATATTATATTAGCCTAAATATATTATAGCTCAATGTTAAATATGATTGGTTTACTCTTTGTATCCTGTTTGAGTTTATCTGAGTGTTGTGAACTGTATGTGAGAGTTGGTGACCTTATCAAGTTTGCTTTAATTGCCTATTGTGCCTATTCTCTCTCTCTCTCTCTCTCTCTCTCTCTCTCCTCACACACACCCAGACACCCCTTAATAACATTTCTAGTACAATATTATCTGGAGCCAGAAGTGCATTAACTCATACACTTTAAAAAAAGAGTTAAATAGCACTCTTCTGGCTCAAAGATGCTATTGCCTCCTTTCTCTTTACATCTGTCAATATCTCCTCCCATGTAAATTCATCACCCTCTAGCTTCTAAATCTCTCCACCTCCCATCTGTTTGTTTAATTTACACAGCTTTTCATGATCGATGTAGGCATAAGTTTAGGTATATTGTAATTAAAAACTTGGTTTCACTATATATCAGTTTCATTTTTGTATTCCTAATTTTAGTCCTTGTCACTGTTTTCTCAAAGAGCTTTGGTCAATTCGCACAGATATTATTATTTAAAAAGCCTCTGATCATATTGCAGAATGCAGATTCAAAACGTTGGTTTTCAATTTATTAACATTTTTCCCCTGCCCCCCCCCCCCCCTCCTCTTTGTTTTTCATTCCCCTAATATTATACAAAATATAGAAAGAGTCCGATATTTTCATAGGCAATCGGATATTTGTAGGAATTTAGTCAGGTATACATTTTCAAATAACTCTGTAAAGATATCTTTATCTTTATCACCCATATAAGGCCAGCGCCACCTAGGCTTCGCTTAATAGAGGACCAAATTATCAGGTGGACCAAATTATTCGTCACACTGTACTACTGTGTTATAGAATAGTGCGTAAATGGGGGTCAGCCCGGAAGTCATGTGCCAGCTAGAGGTCATGTCATATGTTTCTTTTGGAATGAGTATTTTGTGTCTGTGAAGCCCTGAAAAGGAACATGATTTACTGATATTTGGGCGTTCTGGAGACTGGACGAATTTTTTTAGTTATTCTATCGTATTTAAGATTTAACAGCCATGGGTTACAGCTACAGATTGTACTCAATTTTAGGGATACTGAGCGCCGTAGCCACTGGAATAGGTAAGAACTCTTCCAGATTTTCTGTCGCATATAATCAAGCGCTACTGCGCTGGTAGTTCGTGCCCGGCCCATCGGCAGTCTGCGCTGTGCAGTGTCAAGTATGTCGTCGCAGGCTTTTCATTGCACAGTGTTCGCACTCGCAGTGCAGTGCATTGCAAAGTCATTCTCATAATCATGTCATAAACATAGACAAGGATTTCTACTAATAATAGACAGTTGCTTGGCCTTTTTGGCAACTGCAGTTATATTGGTTACTTATCTGGTTATAGACTCAGTGTTTATTAAATGAGAATATTTATGCCATTTGTTAAACCTTTTTTGGTCTGAGAATAAATAGATCTAGAATCTAGATCTAGTAGAATAAATAAGGATTGTCCGCATAAACAATACTTGTAAACGGGGACAAATCGCGTACTAAAAATGGAGGATCGTCTGTGAAAATGCGGGCGATCTTTACCGATCCGCTCATTGCCATTGGCGATGAGAAAAACGGATTCCGTGATGATGCTCCATGATGCATTTCTCACTTATGCAGCACAGACTCTTTCACGTTATGAACGATAAATCCTCGGAAAGAGGGTGAACTGGGGTTATTTTATTACGCGGAATCTGTTTTTCGCATCGCCAGCGCAAGGTTAGGGAACCCAAAACCCGCAGAGCGCCGATGAAAATAACGTCTGCGAAAATGTGGACGATCCTTATTTTTTAGGACGCAATTTGTCCGCTTTTACGAGGATATCCTCCTTTATGCGGACGATCCTCATTCTCGGACGAGTGCCCCTACTGGAAAGTGACACAATGACTGTCTCTTGAGATTGTCTCCTTTATTAATCTTAATCTGATTCGTTGTTGTTGTAATTTTGACTCGACACAAACGATGATCATGGTGACAGCTGATGTGATGACTGACATGACTAGAGTATGGATCTAGGCATACTTTCTTTTTCTCCTGCATATTTATTTATTATTTCTGTTTGATTGTACAAAATCAATCAGGCCTCATAATTACCTGATTTAAATCGGTTTCCCAATTTTTTTTCTTCCTACAATTTGTTTTTCTCCCTCCCCCCATCCCCCCCCCTTCCTTCCCCCTTCCCCCTCTCCCTTTTCCCCCTTCCCCTTTTCCCCCTTCCCCTTTCCCCCCTTCCCCCTTTACCCCCTTCCCCCTTTACCCCCTTCCCCCTTTCCCTTTCCCCCCTTTCCCCCCTTCCCCCCTTCCCCCTTCCCCCTTCACCCCCCTCCCCCTTCACCCCCCTCCCCCCTTTTCCCCTCCTGATTGTACCCCTATTTTCCCCTTATTTTCCCTATTTTTTTTAACCTAAAAGGGGGCAATGTTGTTTTGTTGTTACATTTTTTCACTCAAGGGGGGGGGGGGGTGGTTGAAAAAAAAAAAGAATTATTTTTTTGTTAGTGCTCACTATCACCCCTGATCAATGAATTCTTTAAAATGTAAGGTCTTCAAAAATGGATGTCGTGGAGTTGTCAGTTTGCATTAGATCAATTACAATTAGTCTACCGGTAGTCTAGTACAATTAGTCTACAGACTTAAGCAATTCATTATGGGTTAATGTTATTTAAGTAGAGGTCAAACAAATTATTTTTATGCCTCCGTTACGAAGTAGCCGGAGGCATTATGTTTTCGGGTTGTCCGTCCGTACGTCTGTACGTACGTACGTACGTACGTCTGTACGTACGTACGTCCCGTTCTCGTGATCGCGTTATCTGAAGAACCGATTGATGGATTCCTGCCAAACTTTGGTCATGTATGTATCTTGCAGAGCCGATGAACTGATTAGATTTTGGGGTCACGAGGTCAAAGGTCAAAGGTCACAGGGCTCATTATGTATGCAAAAACAGCTCGTGATCGCGTTATCTGAAGAACCGATTGATGGATTCCTGCCAAACTTTGGTCATGTATGTATCTTGCAGAGCCGATGAACTGATTAGATTTTGGGGTCACGAGGTCAAAGGTCAAAGGTCACAGGTCTCATTATGTATGCAAAAACAGCACGTGATCGCGTTATCTCAAGAACCGATTGATGGATTGCTGCCAAACTTAGGTCATGTATGTTACTTGCAGAGCCGATGAACTGATTGGATTTTGGGGTCATGAGGTCAAAGGTCAAATGTCAAAGGCCACACCGCACATTATGTATGCAAAAACAGCTCATGATCGCGTTCTCAAGAACCGATTGATGGATTCCTGCCAAAATTAGGTCATGTATGTTACTTGCAGAGCCAATGAACTGAGTAGATTCTTGGTTCATAAGGTCAAAGGTCATGGGCTCATTATGCATGCAAAAATAGCTTGTGAACGCATTCTCATTAGAACTGACAGATGGATCACTATTTAACTTAGGACATCTTGCAGAGCCAATGAACCGAGTAGATTTTAGGGTCATGAGGTCAAAGATCAAAGGGTCATATATGTTTATGAGAAATTGCTTGTAATCACGATATTCTGAGAACTTGTTAATGGATTACAATTGAACTTGAATTCGAAAAATATCTTCTGTTTTGGTTTGTAAAATTGCTCTATGACGGAGGCATCATTTTCGACTGCGCGCAGTCGAATTCCATCTAGTTTTGTTAGTGCTCACTATGACCCCTGATCAATGAATTCTTTAAAATGTAAGGTCTTCAAAAATGGATGTCGTGGAGTTGTCAGTTTGCATTAGATCAATTACAATTAGTCTACCGGTAGTCTAGTACAATTAGTCTACAGACTTAAGCAATTCATTATGGGTTAATGTTATTTAAGTAGAGGTCAAACATTTTTCTTTTCTTTTATTCAATCGCAAACTTACACTAGATCTAATATGTTTCTCTGATTTTGTGCTTCTATTAAAACCAACTAAATATCAAGGTAGACTTTCCTTTACCTTTTTCGCAAATACTGGAAGAATGCTGAGGCAGCAATCGAGCTTCCAGGTCTATCTTCTTGTACTCTAGCTTAATACTTCTCAAGTCAGGGAGGCAGAGAGGCAAGAGGTAGCATCTTGACTGCACATATATCCCATGTCCCTTTGATTTATTTTTAGACTGGAACATGCATGTTCAAGATTTAACTCAGACCTATCCAGATTTAATCTGAATTCATAAAGAACAGTCAAATGTCAGTTTTGAAACGTTTGGGCTTTAATTATCTTCAATGTGTGCCTGCAGTTCCCCCTCTCTTCATTTGCAAAGACTGGCTTCATAAATTGTGCTCAGGTTATTAACTATTGTGTAATTTTACATCGTATTCGTAACAGAGCAAACATTTCTGAGAAAATGATAATAATTCATCAGGGTTGAAGAGTACATCATTTTGTACCTTGCAATAATTCCATGACACAACTAAAAAGCTGATTTTGTTGTTGTCCTTGGGAGAAATTTCAAATGAAGTTGTTTGACTTGTCTTTAATGACGCGGTACTATAGAAATTCTTTTGATAATGTTCATTCTTAAGGTGACATTTTATTTTTCATGTTTTATTAACTTTACAGTCCTGTGGTATCTGCTGACAGATCAACTATACAGACTAGATTTTGGATGGTAAGTACATACATGCAAACCCTGTCTTGCAGATACTGTATGTTGATGTACATGTACATGTACAGTGTACATGTATTGAGTTCTGAAGATAGACAAAGTTACAGAACCCAAATAAACTTGACCGGATAGTCGAGAAATCAGCCAAACAAATTTGATGGCAAATGTACATTTATGATGCATTACTGATTATTGATGAGCAACAACAAAAAAAAAGGTGAGGAAAATGAGATAGTTCTGTCTGCAGTTCATTGTTCAACGCTAGGAGCCTAGGACATGGGCCCCATGAATGGTTTTCAGTGAATATGACTTCCACCAATTTTTTGTTTTTTTCCATTTTGTTTGTCCAAAAAGCCATGTACATGTACACTGTACATGTACATGTCTGACATTTTGCTGTAACCTGTAAGTAAATTTTTCTTGAGAATGCAGGTTTACCAAACCTCTAGATTACCTTTGAATCACGCAAAAATATTTTACTCGCATGTACATTTGAGATTCCCTGGTTGTGTACTTGGTATCATCTTTAAACGTTACTTCTGTATTTTTTATTTAGCAAGTTTAAATACTAGTGAATACACTGTGAATAAAGGTAAAAAACAGCTTACGACTAGATCAGTCAAATCAACCCATCCATACATACAGTGTGCACTAAGAAATTGTATTCATGTCAACTTTTGTTCAGGCCTTGATATGAAATCATTTCCCCCCTGATAAATCTGTAATCCTCTACCATTCACACAACAACAAAATTGTGTGTGTGTGTGTGTCTTCGAGAGAATGTTAATGTTTGCTGCTTTTCTTGCTTGTGAGCATGGATCATAACAAATTATTATTACCAGCATTTTTGCATTCAGTTTTATTTCATATGAGTAAAAGTTTATTAATAGCCATACAATTGTATATGTTGTCAATGTTATCAACTATTATAATTAATTAAGTAATACAGCCTTTTATGACCTTTTTTGTTGTTTATCTTACCAGGTTCCTGCTAGCCATACCGCCCTACATGTGGGCTGACATTGGTGTGGGTTTATCAATCTCACTCTCTGTTGTAGGAGCAGCATGGTGAGATATATATATGTTTTATTTGTGAATTCTGTTACTGATGAGATACACATGTACAAATAAATTTTATCTTGAGAAGTTGAGAGACTGTATGTGATATCATATGCCACGTACAGTACCATGAATAACACTGCTGTACACTCATCGTCACATCAAATGTTACCCCTGATGGTAATTTCATAAGTGTTATTTCATCATATGATGTGCAATATACCAAGCAATTGCTCATATTCTTCCAACAACAACATAAATGTAATACAATTTAACAAATGTAATACAATTTAACAAATGTATAACATGCAAAGTATATAAAAGGAACACTTATAAAAATCAAGTTCACACAATGCATTTACATGAGAAAACAAAAGAAGAAAAAGACGAGGAGACCTAATTAAAGCTTAGCTTGTAGAGGTCAGGTCCCTCAAAAACAATAACATAACATATTCTGTTCATGATGGATATAATACCATATTACAGTGGCTAAATATGAACAAGCAATATTTTATGAGGCATATATTTTGATTTAAGATTGATTACCGATGTGTTGGCTCAGTCAGTAGAGCGTCCGCCTTACAACCGGGAGGTTGTGGGTTCGAACCCAGGCTGCGTCATACAAAAGGACGTTAAAAGACAGGAGTTGCTGCTACCTTGTTTGGCGTTCAACAATAAAAGGATAAAGCAACATCGATCTGCCGCTGCTCAGTGGCTGCCGGGCTCACGATCAATTTGGCAAAAAGAATTTCCATTTTCGGTTTAACTTAATAAAATTTGGAGTAGACTTTAAAAGATTATTATTATTATTATTATTAATATTATTAATGATAATAATAATAATAATAATAATAATAATAATAATAACCTAATAGTCCACTCCAAATTTTATTAAACCGAAACGGAAATTCTTTTTGCCCAATTGATCGTGAGCCCGGCAGCCAATGAGCAGCGCCAGATCGACGTTGCTCTATCCCTTATTGTTGAACGCCAAACAAGGTAGCAACAACTCCCATCTTTTAACGTCTTTTGGTATGACGCGGCCGGGGTTCGAACCCACGACCTCCTGGTCGTGAGGCGGACGCTCTGCCACAATATGGACATAAAAGATCGCAAATGACACCAAGATGACGTGCGAGATGGAGCCAGTATGAAAGTTTTACACTATTTTTCCTACTGCAGGGGTATTTTCACAACAGGAACAAGTATAGTTGGAGGAGGTGTAAAAGCTCCACGTATCAGAACAAAAAATCTTATCAGGTAAGTCAGAAAATTGAACCTTGCAACAACAAAAGAATTTACTCATGTTTCACTCACTTTCTAATGTTGTATTTCATGTGATCACTAAAAGATTTCACGCGCTTGTTCTTAGCGCTGCACATGTTTGTTATTAAAACACCTATAAGTTGAGATAGGGCGCTACCGTTGACATGTACATGTACATTGTACATGTACATGTAAGGGCTGCTCAGGGCAACCATGTTAGTGGCTTTAGTAGACTTGTGAGAGGACCATGCAATTATATATATAATGGACAAAACTCATCAATGTGAGGGATAGTCGATTGATGAATTTGAATAACTTTGAATGAGATTTGTATCAATTTAAAAAGAAATTGATATACATGTACATGTACATGTACATGTAGCTACACTCATGCTTGTTTGAAATGTGATGCCCATAGCAAGGGAAGGACGTTACCTATAACTCAACTTGAAACAGGAAGTGATTGATATGCGACACAGGAAGGACTAGGTATAGCGATTGCTCATTCAATGACAACATTGATTGATATCAATCCACCAAGTGTTCGGATTGAAATTTTGTTAAAAGTATAACTAATGCATAATTCAATTCAATTCAAATTTTATTGTACAATTATTGGAAATTTGTTTTGTTTGCATGTCGATTCAAAATTACAGATTATAAACATCAATAAGATACAAATGGATACAGAATATTACATTTGACTTGAACATAGATAACACAGAATGTGATTAATTAATTAATTAAGGCATGATCTTTATGTACTCTATATACATAAATTGGGATGGTTAGAAACCCGTTTCTAACATTTATAGTTAGTTGGCTCGGATGCCAGATAAATCTAGTGGACTGAGTACCGGTATACACATAATGGAGAATATTTATTACTAAATAAGTCGTCCAAAAATATGTGTTATTTGATTGCTCATTTTCATGCCATGTTTGTTTATATAATAGAAAACCAGATGTGAATTATGATGTACTGTATATGAAAGGGAAAAAGTATAAAAACATATGAAAATATGATTTATACTGAGTATTACCAGTACTTGTTTAGGAGAGAATATACATGTACACATACAAATGTCAGCAAAATAAATGTAAATTTTTAAGCAGAAATATCTCACTTGCTTTTAAACCAAGTTGTTACTTACAATGTACAGTGTTAGCATGACAGAAGGTGTGTTTTGATGCATTTGTTTCGTTTGCAAAAAAAAAAAAATAGATTATGTGAAACTGCGTGGAAGTTATTGGGAAAGGTATACATCTACATGTAGATCAAGACTTAATTTTGTATTATGAGGTTTTGAAATTATATAAATGATAAATTGATTCAAACTTCATCAAGCCTGGCATGTACATTGTTGATGTTGATTTATGGGACCACACACATACATGTACATGCATATGACATCAGAATGCCAACTATCTGTAGTAATACATGGAATATGAGCATCCCTATTCATGTGACTCTGTATTACGACTTCCTGTCATGTACATTTGAAAAACAAATGAGAAAGCCCATGAATTATTTGTCACATTTACCAGAACTCAACCTTCACTTAAAAATTTAAACTACAGTGTTGACTTAATTTTTCTGTGTCATTATTCAATGCAGCATTATTTTCTGTGAAGCTGTGGCCATCTACGGAATCATCATGGCCATCGTCCTCTCGGGTCTGGTCAAGGATTTTGGAACCGCGCCACTTTCAAAAGAAACGATGGCTGCTAATTATCTAGCAGGTAAGAATGTGCAGTTGGTCTCCTGGCTTACCGTACAGTATGTGTCAAATCTGTGGATGAACATATTTCACTCGGTTTGGACCGAGGATAAACAAGTTCCTGGCGAGAACCTTGCTACATTTTAATTGATATAGATAAATTTATAGTGCAGCTACTATATAAATATACTCTACTGCTATGTGATGAAAACAAAAATAAATGCTACTTCACAGACACGAAATCAATAAAAAAAAAAATCAAAAGCTCCTGAAAACAGCAACAGATGAGGCTTTTCTTATGTCTAAGCGTAGGTCATTCCAAAGCTTTGGAGACTCGCTGCTGAAAGTGCAAGAGTTACTTCAATTTGTTTTTGTGTGAGGCAGATTTACATGTAGAAGCAGCTTGTCCTGTGTACTTTGTAAGTTATGTGCATTTGGATGTGATTTAATAGATAATAATTCAGACAAATAATTTGGGGCTTATCTGTATCACTATTCACATTTAAATACATGTTTATATTCAAGGAGCTCATACTATGAACTATCATTCCTTGATGATAGGGGAAGAACAATATGTGTCCAAGTGCCCAGAATCAAGGACAGGTGTCACTTATTTCACTTATTCTATCAATAATTTATCAGATACTTTAATATTCAGTGGACAGTTATTTATTACAGTGCATAGGTTTCAGGTAGTATTCTATCCCAGGGTGAGCTTTTTCTTCACATTTTTGTCCAAGTTGAAAATTGAGCTTTGTGGCTGACTGTATCTTCAGTAGGGAGACAGAACCAGGGCCCTGTTTCATAAAGTATGTTAACAATAACAAGTTACAAGAACTTTTAAAGACCGTCACCACTACTGGGCAAGAAGGGATTAGACCACACAGCGAGCCATCGAGGTCACTGTGACAGGTGGCTATCTCATTAACTCAGCTCTCATTTAACATAAGAAAAAGAGGATCATGGGGGACCAACAGGCACCGATTGGGGAAGTTTTCTATATAGAGGGAGCAAGTAGCTACAAGTATGGCAGTGTGCCTTTAAAAGCTACTGAAAATCATAATTTTTATGAAACGGGGCCCCAGAAATATCTCACATTCTTAAACAAACAAATGAAAAGGGAAATCAGAATTCTTGTTTTGAAACGCTCTACTGGCTCTTATTTAACATGTCCATGTACTCCATTACATGTAATCAACAACCATTTAGATATCACTATGTAAAGGATATATTGGTGACTATGATATCTTCTTTTAAAACTCTTCTTTAGGTTATGCCATCTTTGGTGCTGGTTTGACTGTGGGCTTTACCAATCTAGCCTGTGGTATCTGTGTGGGCATTGTGGGTAGCGGAGCGGCCCTAGCTGATGCCCAGAATGCTAGTCTCTTTGTGAAGGTCCTCATCGTTGAGATCTTTGGAAGCGCTATTGGACTGTTTGGCGTCATCGTCGGTATTTTACAGGTAAGTTGCTTCAATTCTTATTCCTGCATGAGAGTTGCATCTGATTTTAATACTAGGTGCTGCAACCCAAAGAAATATATATCATGTTACCTGAAGTAGGATTGTTATTTATGGCAACATGAGTGTACCTATCTGGTAATACAAATTACCAAAGATCATGCTCACAAATTTCAGTGCATTTAAAGGCAAGTGAAATTTGTGTAGGCATAGGTGATGTCATGGCAAAATTGGCCTTACGAGTAACAACAAAATTATTTATCAAGGAATACTAAGGAGTGCCAGTTTCAGGATATTATCAATATCAGGCACAGGTACTGCCTCCTCTCTGTCTCAGGCATTTTCAGAATTCATATTGGGCAAAAAGTGTGGGGCTAGAGTTAATACAAATGGTAGCATGTATATGATTTACACGCTGTTTGTCGTCAGTTCTAAGCTGAACATTTATCTAAAGTTATGACTTGAAAGTCAATTTTTTTTGATTAGTGAAAAAACACTGAATCATTTGGTATACTGTTAGTTTGTGTTAAAGCACTTCTTGAGTTTGATTTTTTTCCTTCTATTTCTCTCTTTCTCTTACAATACAGGCCAGCAAATATTCTTTCAAGACTGACTCTACTACAGCATAAAGCTGAGTGTTACGATATATATGGTCTATTGACTCATCAACAGGGCAAGCATAGTATGCATCAGTTCAGCCATACCAACAATTTTATTTCAATCTGAAAAGGTGCAAGCACGGGATCATCCCTATTTCATCAACATTTAAGTGTTGCACCGACTATACTGTAGATTTATTATCAGCATACATTTAAAGCAGGTACAGTCACATATGTTAATTAAATTGCCACCAAGAGGGACAAAAATAGAAAAATAGCCACTGAGGGCTTTCTAGACAGGTTCTACAAGTTTTTTTTATACCAGAGGGAGACATTGTAGGTGACCACAGAGCTGCCAACCATTCCGTTTTTGCCGGAATTACTCCGTTTTTTTCCTCCAAATTACGGTACTACGTTTTTTCTTCATAAAATACATCGTCAAACAACAGCCCTAAAATGGTGATTCGATCACAAATTCAATAGTAAACTAATTTTAAAATTTTAAAAAGAGAAAAATATTTAAAAAAAAAATGAAATGCCGATAATACCAAAATAACCAACATAAAATTACCTGCTTGTATGGAAAAAACCGCATGATGAATGAACATTTCTGCATTGGAAGTGTGTCGCGCGTGGTTGTAAGTTTCATTTTTATGAATTCCTTTTTTTTGCTTGAAATTCCTATTTTTTGTCCTTCATGATTCCTTTTTTTGGGTCGCACAAGGTTGGCAGCTCTGTGACCACTATAGGCAGGTTTGACTGTACAAGTATTTTTTAAATGTTGGAACCCCATGTCAAAGTATGTCCTACAGTGAACCAAGTCATACTAATTGATATATATGCTCTCATCAAAATGTTTTATGACAAAATAATCTTTCACTTTCTACCATCACGTTCCTGTGAATATTGTGATGAAACAAACATGCTCAATTTTTTCATCATTTCTTTCCCGTAGGAAAAATCCCTAAAAGGTTTGAAGAACTTGAAATGTGGTATCTATACAGATCCACAACTATGCCTGTTTGTAAAACAACTGATGCAACTATTGTCATGTCAGGAAACCCCAATGTAGATGTATATGCATTATGTTGACTAAGCAGTAATTGAGACAAGGCATTTGCTTATTTTCTATTGTATTGTGACCAAAACGTAGCAGAATCACTTCTAAGTAAACATTTCTTGTTTTGAAAGCCTGGTAAACGACAGCCTGTTTTATTTTCATGTATAACATACACCATTTTCACATATGAACTGGTACATTTCTCAATAAGTGGTTGTGAATTTAAAATAATTTAAGATAAAAAATAAAAAACTTTTGAAGAGATATCAAAGACTTAATTTTTACTCAAATTTGTGATTAGTTTTATGCCTCTACCACTATTGGAGGCTTTATGTTTTCAAGTTATTAAAGCCAAAATTAGGATGAGATCATCTTTCATGTGTAATAACCAACCATTCCACATGTCTTTTGACAGATTTGTCTTTTTCTAACTTCATGTCTAGATAGAGCATGTTTGTTGAGTGTGATCCTTAGTAACCTCAGCATATCTGTGATGAGATGCAGCTATATAGATAGAAGTTTAGTTGAGAAACAGATTATTGTTGTATTGTCAAACAAAAGAAATCAGTGTATATATAAAAGTGAAATAACTCAGTACTCAAAGCAAGATATATTTGAGTTACCTTAGATATTTGGTATGAAATTCTTTTATTATTGTGATAACTGTTGAGAATGCCAGCAGTGATGTTAGGGAAATCGAAAGAGTTTATAATGTATGATTGTATTTCAAAGTTTTGTTGGAAAATTATGTAATAGATATTTATATCATGGCATGTTGATGATTGTTACATAGAGGTATTAAACATTGTGTATTAGGTTAGGTTAAATCTCTCAATTATTTACTTAGCATTGTAACAAAATACAGGGAACACAGAAGAATATTATGCAAGGCCTACCTTATCAAGGATAGGTGAATTCTAAGGGTAGAATATTAAATATTTCAATTTTCATTTGAGGGAAAGGAATGGGGAAGGGAAAGCTAAAATTGTAAGTAAAAATGCATCAGAAAAAATGTTCATCACTCAAGATATGTTTTTTCCTTTAAAATACTACATGCATGTTTTCCATTTCATGTTGTAATAAATGATCTAGATGAAACTGTCTGTTGCGAGCCAGGAGAGTGGTAACTCTGTGTTAAAGCAGAGGAGTTAACATCCTTGTGACTACCAACAGATGAAATAAACCACTGCCCCATTGGGAATCGGGAAGGTATTCTTTTG
Source organism: Strongylocentrotus droebachiensis (assembly GCA_035222895.1). NCBI lineage: Eukaryota > Metazoa > Echinodermata > Echinoidea > Camarodonta > Strongylocentrotidae > Strongylocentrotus > Strongylocentrotus droebachiensis. The sequence goes on along the minus strand of JAVYIG010004773.1, from coordinate 129,974 downwards.
CTTCATTTTTTTGAAATTTCTTTATTCCATGCATGGATATTGGAAGATATCATTTTGTTTCACGGTGCATGATATTACTCTGGGTAGAATCTTCCATCATTTTTAAAAATTTGTATTTAATCTTCAACAATTTCATTTTGTTTCACAAGTCATGGGTGATATTTTAATGAACATACTATATACTCAACAAAATAAACAGATGTATTATTCTTAAAGAGGGCGTTCATATCTACAGATAATTGTTGTACTAAAGTTGCATGTGAGTTTATCCCTTCTGTATGTTTATAGTTGGTACACGATAAACTGAGAAAGGGAATTTGCAATATTAATGTGTTAATTGCGACAGGACATAGATTCTTCCCTACAAATTGTCTCGTCCATATAGATATTCATGTATGTTACCCGTTATGAAAATGTGATTTGAAGCTTTAATAAAAGCATTCTATATCTGTATACAAAAATGTATTTACAGCGTTGTTTGTGATTAAGAGGATATGATATTTTCAGTTAATTGAAAATTCTGGTGCTTTTTGTGTTTAAAAATATTGATGAACTGACGAAGTCCCAGAATGTGGGATTTAATTTTTTTAATTTTTTACTTCTACTATTCATTTTTTTAAAATCGAAGTACTGCATTCCGATACAGTGGAGAAAAAAGGAGAGGAAAGGGTGAGGGGTAGAGTTGAGAGATAGAGTGAGAGAGATACAGACAGATAGAAAAAGGAAAGGGTGAAATATAGAGAGACAAAATAATGGAGAGAAAGTTTTGAAGGATAACAGTGGGAAGGGGGGGGGGGGGATGTGAAATAAAGGAATAATAAACGGTTTATAGAATGGATGAATGATGGTAAAACAAGACAAATATCAATCATCATATAGATTCTACCTAGCCACGTATACCTATTTTCTTTGTTTTTTTCCTTCTCTCTCTCTCTCTTCATCTCCTTTTTCTACAGCTCCCTCCAGCTCTCTTCCTCTCTCTCTCTCTCTCTCCACCTCTCCCCCCCCAGCCTGTCTCTCTGTCATGTCTCTTTTCCAAACCCCCATAAATTATGTATACCTTATCATTCAACTGTCTGCGACTCTTTTATCCTTTATCTCTCACATTCTATGTACCTCTAACCTCTTACAAAGTTCTTTCTCTCTAACTTTCTCTGCACTTTAACATAATCCTTATCATAACGATAAAATGAAAAACACATTTTTCAACAACTATGCTTTCATGTAACGTATTTTTGTAAAGATATAATTTTTCTTTTTTAATGAAATATTTCCATGACTATTGATGATTATTGTAAGCCATCGAGAGAGAATTATTTGATGAAGCTAGCCATAGTGGAGCTTCATGTAGCTATCCCATCCATATGTATTTATGATATATAAATATATGTACTTACAAAAAGATGATGTATAAAAGAAGCATATATGCATACAACGTAGTCCCAACACTCGTATACAGCGGAGTGAACAAAATAATACACTAACGAATATGTACCGTACTAACATCACCCCAAATTACTGAATTCAACAAAACGCACGTAACAAAAACTAACCAAAACATACATAACTGACAAGATATAGAAATATTATTTTTGTACATTTTAAAATTCATATATACCCTCGATATGAATGCAATGCTCCTTTGATATTTTCCCCTGCCTCACTCCGACTCCCTTAATTTACAAAGTAATGTGCTTTTGTAGCTTGGCATCCCTTGCCTCCTCCACCCTCTCCCGCCCCATTTCTCCCACACTATCAGTTATCTCATGAAATTTGCACAAATTTTGTGTACGATTTAATATTTTCAGGACTAACCATCTACAGTTTTAGGATAACAAACGATTAAAAAATAGGCCTGCCTGTGGCTGAAAAATGGCTCTCTTAAACACGTACTTGTATAGGTAATACATAACTTTCCGAAGCCTCCTTATACTGAGATACAAACGAGGTATATGTTTTCCTATCAACACACTAAACAACAATAATTTCGCGTGAAATATTCCAAATGTATTTTTCAAGCAGTTTGGGATAGATTCATGTACAAAGATACTTTTACTGAGAACGTTGTTGGTGCCTTCATCATAATACCTATGATCATAATTGTGTTGAATGACCGTTCATATCTTCTCAGAACTTTTCTGATCAATCAAAAAAGTCATAGAGATTCATCAATAACGCTCTGAGCTGATAAAAACTTTATCTGTCAAGAATAAAACATATACTGTCACAATCATTTCATGAAAACAGATTTAACTTGATTGGCAACAATGTATATACATAAAATACATTTCTATTGAAAGGTAAATATTATAAGGCCACTTCAAAATTACACAGCTTGAAAATGCAAACTAATTTACATCTTTATCATAAACCTATATGTAATTTGGTACTAATAGATTATTTATCTTTAATTGGTGATAATACACAAACCGCCTTAATATACCGTATACTCAAATGAACATTTATCACAATGAAAGAATACAGTTGAAAGCTCTTGGGAATTCAGTACCGGCTGACATTAAGTTTGATAAAAACAACCAAAGACAAAGAAGACGTCAACATCAAAATATACATGTTAATAATTGTATGTTGTGAATACTGTCTAGAAGATGAATATAATATCATGAGCAGATATACTATACTATAGTAGCTACACGGCTCCACTGCATTTGAAAGACTTCTTATTTCTTGATACACCTCAAAATGTCATTTACATAGCTCAGAGATACAAGCAACTATTCATTCCTTTGGTCATGGTCATGGTACTGGACTAGAACGAAGAACATTTCAATGCTTGATTGAAAACGTGACCATTTTTGTTATTATATAATATGTTGGCCTATACCTGAAAAAGATCTTTCTTTATATTCTCATTGACTGTTAAGCTCATCTTGCAAGATAATCACAATATTGCTGTCCGTATTCTACTGAAATTAAAACCCGTTGTTGGATTTAGGCTTTTGCTCGATATCACTTTTAATAAAGGAAGTTATTTTGAGGTCTAAATTTGCCTTTTGATAAACGTGATTTTAGACCCAGTGTCGGGTTTAATTGAATAAGAAACATACGGAGCAATAGATATACATGTATCAATAACGTAATGATAAGAAAAAGATGATTTTTTTTTATAAATTTGATAAATGACATAAAAGAATAAAGTATTATATGAATTACAAAATAATAATCTAGAACCGACTTTTTATTTTTGCTTGCTTCCATTTTTTTTAATGGCATGTACATATATTATACATGACTATTTTATGTGTCCTTAGGCATGATCAATATAACCACAAAATCGATACAATTTTCGGGGTACATTATTTCTCCTCCTAGGCCTATATCGTTTTTTATAAAAAAGAATTTGGATGTAATAGTTGATTTTTTTTGTTCTTCAGAGTCCTTTTGGGGCTATCGTAAAACTTGGAGGTCATGACCATAATTTATGGAGAGGGGAAGCGGGGGGGGGGGGGTGAATGTGTAACGTCTTTGCATTATTGGCATCAAATTGAGTTGCAGTGACTACATTTTTAATATTTTTTGGGCGGTAACGGGACCGACCGTCAAGGAATGGATATTAGGGCAAAGGATCGAGCCACTGCCCTATTCACAGTTTTACTCAAGACGTGAAAAGTGTAATGATATACAAGGAGAGAGAGAGAGAAAGATAGAGAGAGAGAGAGAGAGATAGAGAGAGAGAGAGAGAAAGAGAGAGAGAGAGGGGGGGGGGGGAGATACGTGAAATATATATCAGTGGTCAAAGGATTTTAAGAATCAACTTTAATAATTTTTGATTCTCTCAGTGTCAAAAGGTCGTAAATAGTTCCATGACCTCAGTAACCTCGATATTGGCGTCTCAGCGTTGACTCTGCGGGTAAATAACATGACATACAGAACATATTGTTATCCCTAAAAAATATATCATATCTTAAAGATCTAATTAATCTTCTTTCAACTCTTAAGTGTTGGTTAATTCGGATAGCCAGCCTATCACAGTTTGAAGAGCGTAACATAATATCATATATATATATATATATACCATTTCAGTTGCTATCCTTTGTCGCTATCTTGATTTTTTTAGTTTTTGTTTGTGGTTACTATACAAATCTTTCAAATAGATGGCGTTCCATGGTTTTCTCCTGTGTAATGTTAAAGCGATTCATTATTTTGTTTATATGGCAGCATGACATCTTTACAATTAGACATGAATTATTCAAAAGCCAACCACGAATGCCCTGTCCATGCATAACTCTGCATGGGTTGAATGACTGAATCCTCATAAAAAGAATAATGATAACAACAACAATTTAAAAATCTTATCAGCCTATAGTATAGATGTTTGCACGTTTAATACTGCAGTCTATTGAGTTGTCAGGACATCACCATCTGTAAATGTCTTTAAATAAAAACTGAAAACACATCTTTTTAATTAACTGTTAATCTAAGCATAGGAGCTCTTGTAGCGCAGTAAAATATAGTTTATACGCTCTATAAATGTATTATTATTATTATTATTATTAACAGATATAAGATTGAAATTAGTATTTCAACACAGTAGTTTGTAGAATGCAGAGTAAAATTATACAATAATGTTTTAATAGTTAACACTCTAGATAAATGAAGGCCAGACATGAATGGTTAGTAATTGTACAGTAATTTACATGACGATCCTCACGGTGAGTAATGAGGATTAGGAGTGATAACCATGGAAGATGAAGTTAGTGCTAGAAAGACGTTAATCAAGGTGACGTGAAGAAGATGAATATCAAATATCTCGCGAAGTTACCGACCGTCCAGCGATCAGTGCGTATCTTGCTAAGATTTCCGAAGCTATTCTTAATTTAACATAATATATTATCCACATTTTGCACAACTTTCATCAATACGTTAATTATAAACGGGCTTTATAAAGGTAGAATTCAATAGTCTGCAATACAAGACAGTTATCACGTCTGCTCAAATGAGGTACTTTTTTCCATTAAAAAAATGCCATCGATCTTTGATTTTGATAGATAATCATGATAATTAGAAGTATTCTGAATTAGCAGTTCTGTTCACGGTATCGACGACTGTTATGGGTCGATCTGGATGGGTGTTTCGAGAGCGTGGAATAACGGGTGGCGGCGAAGGCGGGGTCCGTAATGGTTTAAAAACCGGCCGCCCTCGGCGACCGTCGTAGAGATATGAGTAGACGCCATTTTTCGTGTGCGGTCGTGGTATGTGGTACGAGGACTGTGATTGGATGGATGAGGATCGTCCTGTTGCCGCGGTTACTGTTGAAGCTGGTGTTAGGATGATGATGATGTGCATGGGGAGAAGGTAAAGTGAAAACAACAAACCCGAGTGTTCCGTTAGTATAGTGATCATAGTTAGATGTGAAGCAATCATAACACGCTCGTAAAGACTTTCAAGAAACCAACTATAGTGGGCAATTTCAATAAATCTTCCTTGGTATGGATTCTATCTCCAGGGCCTCGCTGCATACAATTTACCACTGATGATAACGTTGTCATCAAAATTTACTACCGCAGCAACAGCCAATCAAATCATGTTTTCCATGGACGTTACCTTTAATGGCAAAGTTACGATGAGTGCTAAGTTTTATGCAATCATCTTAATTGTGATTGTGGGCATCGCATTCTTCGATAAGTTCTGCATGGTAATAGTGATTCTTTCTTCAGGATAACTGTTTTGAAAGTATAACTATTTACGATCATGTTTTTATGATGTTATTTTAATGCATGGATTAACTCAACAATTTATTTATGGTCCGGCCTCTTTTTAAGATAATCAACACAATTAAATTAAATATAAACTGCCCTATGTAGTTTTTTTATATACACTGTCGCTCATAAAGGTGGAATATTTTAGTTTTACCCCAATTTATGGAATTATTTTAAAAATTATTTAAAAATAATAGATTTAGATAATAGTATCCATTCTCAGATTTTATTGAATAATAATTTGCCAATGTGTGTTTTGCGGGACTGCTAAAGCATGTGTATGCTACTTTGCTTATTAACTAGGGGACCTACGCCCTCAACTCATAAATGACAGTAATGAGGATTAATGCCCCACAAAAGGGCACTAATATAGCACATCGACACGGTTTTGATCCTGGGCCTTCACAGTTACGAGGTCATTGTTTTGTCACTGAACCATGACTGTACGCAGCGGGGGCTAGGGAAGGGGGCAGTTTCCATAAATAAAATAAAAAACAGAAAATGCAATAAATTTTCAATAATTTATTGCACATTACCCCGGTCCCCAACATAAAAAAGTCCTCTGGACGGCCATGCATTATATAAGCAACATGCAGGAGTGGTAGAATGTATTACATGCAAGGAAGGAAGTAAGAAAATATACCGAAATCTTATCACAATCATTTGCAACTTCTTTTTTGTTCAAAGTGATTTTTTTTTTCGTGACACGTACTTCATGTTTGGATATATTCAAATTTATGCTAATAATTAGAGGGACATATCAATTCCTTCGCGCTCCTTTTGGGAGATCAACCGACCCGCGCGCATTCTATACTACATGACATATTGTAAAATTCTCGACATCTTTTTACACTTTTCTTTACCATTAAAAATCGCAATTGAGTATAATATCCTCAATCGAGATATGAGAAGAAGGAAACATTTCCTTTACATTCCATGTAAAACCATGCCCTTACTTGAAAAAAAACCTCCGTCATTTTGACGTTGAACTTTACAATCCATTTAAATTTTTTACTTTCTCATACATAATGTCCATTGATCGGTCGCACTGTGCTCGATTGCCTTTCAATATACCAATCTTTAACTTTGCAGCAACGCGTTTTGCGTCAAATTTGTAAATCCTCAATCCCAGACAATGACATATGATACGAAAGCTTTTCATACATATAAAGCTCATTTTGATTGATTCATTTTTAGCCCCGTCAACTTTCATGTCAAATCATGCTTCATGTCCCATTTTTTTAGAAGCCCAACCCAGGGTTTTGTGCCAGCTAGCCGTGTATATGCATATACATGTACGTAATAATGCTATGCATACGCATATATTTTAACTGAACATGCATAAGTACAGTACATGTACACACTAGCGCAGCGCGTACTCGTGAGCGCACTGCACATTTCATTGGGTCAGTACCATTATGAAAATAGGGGAACAATGAGTGGGATGGGTTTAGTGCCGTCACAATAAACTTGCGCATTACACGCGTACGTATAATTAGAGCAATTTATGCACCCCCAAGAAATAATGAATACGGCCCGACCTCTCTACACACAGAACTGCACAGATACCGCACAGTCCGGTCAAGGCGGTACGCGTAGCGTTAAACTGCCGAATTTACAGAAATTGTGAGGAGCGCTTTTGCTATGAAAGGAATTTATATGACTGGGAAGTATTATACAAACGGCAGCATTGGAATGCTTTTGCTTTGTCAAATGCGAATATTTGGGGGTTCCTTTGCTTTCTTTTTCTTTCTGAATCCACCATTAGCAGAAAAGCAAAGAAATAATTTATTAAAAAAAAAAAACACTACTCACGTTCCAAAACCCATAGGGTGGTATTCTCGAAAGCGGAAATGGTTTAATCCACCGACTAAGTATGGAATACCAAGTGCCCATATGAATATATTTTTGAATAATTTGATATGCCCCTAAATTACCATGATTACATAATTATATCATAGTTAAATTGTTGTTTATTAATTATGTTATTACATTTTATTTTAATTTAGTGACAGATTAAATTATTTAAAAACATATTCATATGGACACTTGGCATTCCATACTTAGTATGTGGATTTAACCATGGACTAAAGTTAGTCCGCTTTCGAGTACACCACCCATACTCATCATATATACAAGAGAGAAAATTATTCCACTAACATACCACAGTTATATATTTATGACGCATCCTCTCGTTACACAACTACGAAAGAACAGTATGTTTACCTATTTATTCATTTTGGGGCACATATTTGAGAAGAAAAGGAAAAGGGGGAAATTGTCCTTTAAAGAGATTGCAGTAAGACGAGGCTTTTTTGACCCATCACAGTTAAAGAACAACAAAATATTAATGCATGCAAGGTGGGTTCGATCAATAGAAATAGGGGGCCTGAAAACAGGTGAAAATTTATAGTACATCGTCAGTATCTATTCTAAGCTTGGAATCAAGAAGAAAAAAAGAACTGTGCAGTAAACTCCAAATGTTCCATGCGTCCTAATTTGTCAACTTTCCTAGTTGTATCCACAAATTATAAACAATGGTCCATTTTATATCAAGTATTTCAATTTCAGTGAATCACACGTATGCTGATGTCATATCGGGGATATGTTTAAAAAGATATGAACATCCAACACTGACTAGATTAGGTCAATCACCCTCTTTATCCAGAGACACCATATAACATGATGTCAAAATCGATCATAGTATTATTTCACTTTCTTTGGGCATGTTTAAGATTCTAAATTAAATTTTGATTTATAGATATATCTGCGTCTTTACATTCTTGCAATGATGGAGGAGCTTGCCAAATAAAGTAAGAGAAGAATTTATAGATTATTAATTATTATACTCATCATGTATTGAAAACGGTGCCCAATAATGTGTCTGGTAATTTGTATTTACTATCTCCCCTGTTGATGTAAATATACCGAATATGCCCATCATTGTCTTGTTATAGGAACAATTATAGTACTGAACTGCGGAAACACATAGCACACAAAGCCAACACCACAACACAGCAAATAAGAGATAGAAATAGAGAAATTGGTTGTGGAGAAAGAGGGAGAAAGAGGGAGAAAGAGCACTACAGAAGATAGAAAATAACGCAGGAAATGTTACCTGAATTCATCTGATTTAATCACAATGGAAGCATTTAGATACAAACAGAAATATCCATAAGCAAAAATCAACCAGATATACATATTCATATAAATCTACTGAAGCATTCTTAACCAAATAAATATTTTGTATATATCCTATCGAAGATTATATTTCGTGATTCAAATCGAATAATATTCTGTTTGGAATTATCTAATTTCAATAATAGCCTAAATGGTGACATAAAACATAAAATAGTTTTTGCTGTTCTGTAAATGCTGACACATATCATTATTAATTTATTCAGCCAGATAACCAAAATATAGCAGATCTAAAATATACTTTTTGTAACAAATGAAAGAAAAACTCGTACAAACAAAAAATCATACGCGTAATGAAACAACTTGAAAAACTATACTTTTACACATATACTGAAAACAATCACACAAATTAAAGCAAGTCAGAAGCATGCAACTTAAAGTAAAAAAACACATTTAACTGCTCATTTTTTTTAATCGGAAGACAGTTTGCTGTTAATATTTCCGCACAACCCGTAAAAGAACGTAACAAATTACATAGAAAGTTAATGCAAGATTTTGAAAGATGCCCAATGGAATAACATTACTAACTAATGTAAGATTCGGGAATCTATAACTTTTTATTTTGTTTAATGTCGCTTCGAATTTTGTTGTTGATTACGTACAGTAACCATAATGAATTAGAAAGAAAGTCTTCCTTATAATAATAATAATAATAGCCTAATAGTCCACTCCAAATTTTTTTAAGCCGAAACGGAAATTCTTTTTGCCCAATTGATCGTGAGCCCGGCTGCTAATTTTTTATTCCCAAACAGGTTTGCCAATGCTAATATTTCCGGTCATCTGATTGGCTGATATGTTACGTCACTAGCAATGACGTACTCTCTTAAAAAAAAAGAGTGAATTTTCACTCTATTTTCACTTTCTTGGGAGTGACGTCCGTGATCACTTGTTTAGGAGTGAAAATCGATTGATTTTAGAGAAGAAAAGAGAAGAAAAGAGTGAATGTTCACTCTATTTTCACTACATTTTCACTCTCCAGAGGAGTGACGTCCGTGATTTTGAAAATTCACTCTTTTTTTTAAAGAGAGTAACCGTTAGGGTAAGTGAAAGGCCTATACAAATCATGCAGAAACACTTTTCATCAACCCATCGTTGGCTCAATCGGTAAGGACAGCGTAATACAATCTCAGAGTCGTGGGTTCAAGTCTCGGTTTATTTAGTTTTTTTGCCTTTATAAATAGTGAGGCAAAGCAATACAAAATCAAAGTCTAATTGTTTGTGACCTCTTTCCGATCTGCTAATGACGTATCATCCATTGAGAAGAACGGAAATATAAGAAATTGCAAACCTGTTTGGGAATATAAATTTCGCAGCCCGGCAGCCACTGAGCAGCGCCAGATCGAAGTTGCTCTATCCCTTATTGTTGAACGCCAAACAAGGTAGCAACAACTTCCTTGCACTCGGGTAAGATATTTCTATATCAAGGCCAGACACCAGACTGTCATTTTCTTTCAGAGAGTAAGATCTATACGAACATAAACTTCATGGTAAGGATATTTACATAATCTTTACCTTTCTTCAAAAGATTGATAAACAAAGTTCTCTAAGGAAATTATTTAGCTCCTGACAAAATGAGGGAAGGAAGTATTCATGCCTAAAAATGTTCAAGCTATATATATTCACGGCAATATACAAGTATTTACTTTACAATCTTTTGAAAACACAATTTTGTGATTAATCTCTATTTGCTGTTAATGAAGCCACATTGTGTTATTTTGTTGTTAGATTGGCATAGGAAGCACAAAATATAATTACTGAGAGACAAATGATTCTCACATGAAAATGAAATATACTGATATTTAGTAGTATATACACCATTATTGATTAAGATTCGATACAATTCGTATTATTGAATGACTTTGTGTACATGTATAGTTACTGAGATCATTTTCTTTCGTGTATAATCAATACATTAAATAATTTGTTCCATTAAAGAAAAGATTAACAGAAGCTCTGAGAGTAATAGCAGTATATAAAGCGGCCGGGTATTGAAGAAGTATCGATATTTCATATGAACGATCATCAAAACTCAGAATCAGATCGACAAACGTTTTCCGGAAAAAATTAACGAAAGAAAATTTTCAGTTCAAGTATGTGATTGTCCAAAGCGGGGAAACCCGACACCAAATTATACCCCTGTAAGAAGCATGGTATTGGTTAGTACATGTAATGATCTACACCCCTGCTTTTCCCGTCTGGAACCCTCTTGCCGCTGATAGCATTAGCATCCCTTGGACCACCCTGCCAAGGGTCTTCCTTGTTATACACGCCACCATTTACCTCCATTCCTCGGTCGGCCATGTACCCGTCACGATCTCTCTGGCTATGTCGAAGACCGTTCATCTCCATGGGTTTGGGATGGGTGTTGCCGTTGTGGAGGGCGTGTTCGTGTTCGATGACGTAATCCTCGTTGGCGATGACGCCATTATCCATTCTCGGGCTAGTGGTGGACATGAGTGGACCCAGGAAGGCATCCAGGACTCCATAGATCTTTCCAGAAAAGAGGACAAAAATGGGAGCAAATTAAGGAATACAGATTATTTGATCCCACTTCAGAAATAATGATTACAGCTTCATATCATACCGAATGATGTGAGATATCGGTTTAAAGGAGTACTTAAAAGTTTGCCTGCCATCTTGGTTGTTTAACTACCCAGAACCTCTATCGGAGACGGAGATAGAACTGATTATCAGTTTGAGTGTTATCTCCTGTATCATCAATATGGCGCAAACCCTTTTAAAATCTAGTTCGGCTAATTCAAATAAGTTGTCTGCAAATTTGTGAATTTTGAGATCTTTTATTCTTTGAGTGAGATGATTTTTTGGACAATGTACGTACAATTTTGTATTGAAGGCTTATAGATTTGGGCTTGACGCAAATTTCTTTCCATATCATCAAATCAATCAAATCAAATCAAATCATATGTAACCTACCAGATAAAGTGCCACCACACTCCCTAAGATCCACCCTCCAATGACGTCACTCCAGTGCGCCCTGTGAGCTGCGATCTGCTGTACACCAAGTAGATAAGGTACCGCAATAAAACAAAGACCAGTGAAAGGTCGTAGGGTGTGGGCTGCATTTAGCTTCATCAGCATCGTGATGTACACCTGGTTAATAAAACATAAGAAATGAGGTAGAATTATGATTAATATGTCTTTTAATGAACCTAATAAAATAATGGGAGTACAATCATCTCTTTTTGGGTAAGTAATGTCTGTAAAACACAGCTAAAGTCCTTAAGAAAGAACATTTCAAATCAATGCGACTTTAAAAAGTAAATATTTAACCCTACCAATTCATATAATGCAATTTACCCTATATCATTCTCATTGGGATTGGATAATACTGTCTTGTATACATGCAGTGGCGTAGACTTTCAGGGGATATTGGCATCATGGGTGTGGGGGGGGGGGGCTTTGATTAAAGGGTTTGGGGTCAATCGTCTTCGTTTCTCGTCCTTTTGCCTCGGAATTACAAAAATGTTACAATCTAATCAATGATATCTATAAATTAATTTATGTATTTATTCTGTATCAATAATTGAATCATTAGCTTTTTTTATTAATATGAACAAGAAAGAGGTCGATGATGATGCATGATGAAACTGATTACGTCACCGTCTTTATTTTTCATATTCAATTTGGGACAATGAATTGATGATCATAGGCTACCCTCATGTTCTATATTCGCTCTGCAATACAATAATAGAACAAAAATTCTGTGGTAATTAAGTAGAGACAAAAATGGGTCATTATACTCACGGCAACATAGACCGAGGCGTAGGCACTGAGAGAAGCATACAGGGACGGAAATGATTGTCTGTAGTGAGGAAACAACATTAAAAAGACTGATGGAACATCACTGTAATGTAAAAACTGATGACGTCATTCTGGAACCAATACATGTATTATTCAGTTAATGCATACTGGATAAAACAAGTGAATGTTATCTTCTTTTCTAGATATAAATTAACGTCAGTATGTTAACGACTTAACGACGATTTCCAGTTTCCAAGATTTGATAAGAACTGCCCGTGAATGAATCAGGTGCCAAAAACTAGAGTGATACCTTTATGGGAACGTCTATTCCATGTTAGTTTTAATAGTCTTGAATTGACACATCGAGCAATAGATCTTTAGAATTTCTGAAAATATTAAGATTAAATTGTTCTGTAAATATCCAGTAAACCTGTTGGACTGGCTGTAATGCATTTCATTTTTTTCGTACACCGGTGGGTGTAATGTTACCAAAGGTATTGTAATTTTAACGTGTACTTTCTAATAGTTTTTTTTTCCATTCATACGTAAAATAATTAAAACTATCACCATCATCATTATTGGCATGGTAATAAAAAAGTACTTTGTATTATTATGAAAATAATACTAAAGTCTATCATCATCATCATCGGTGTTGGCATGGTAATAAAGTACTTTGTATTCATACGAAATTAATATTAAATGTCATCATCATCATCATCTTCATCATCATACCTCGCAGAGTCTATTATTTCAGTACAGTCTGTGTCACTGATTGTGAAGGTTCTCTCTGCGGCGTTAGAACATGGCGTACAGGTTGATCGGGTGAAGAAGTCCGGGGCAGGATGACTGAGTATTAGCTGACCAGCACGGGTTAAGATCCAAGTGATAAAAGCACCAAGCAGAAAGATACCTGGATGGAAAAGGTTTTGTTTCATATCAGATGAGAGAAACGGAATAGTTTTCAGAGGAGGGTACAACAAAAGTTATTATCATCATCACAGTTAATTATTATGGTTGTCATATTTTGATAGAGACTTTTTTGTTGTTGTTGCCACGGATCCCATTCATAAACACTGTCATCAGTATCATCATCAGTATCTATAATCGATATCATTATCACCACAACCAACGCCATTACCCCTAAATCACAATCCTCGATAAATTATTAACGAATTCACTATTATCATCACCATCATCACTGTTATAATCACCACCATCTTCATCATCAACAACGCATTTGTTTTGGTGCTATCATTTTCTCATCTTCAAATATATCTTCATCGTCGTCGTCATCTCAATCGGCTTTTATCGTTATTATCCTCATTCTCATATTTCTCCCCTCCGTGTTATTAACCTCTCTACACCCCTTTCTCCTCTTCTCCGATCCTCTTCTTTGACACATCTCCCTCTCTCTTTCATCATCACTCTTTCTCTCTACCAATCAACCCCTCCGCCTATCCTCTTCTATACCTGTGAATCTGACCGTTCTCCTGAGGAGAGCGTGTAGCTTCATGCCGAATGTCATCACAGATTTCTCCATGAAGAGCTGCTTCTTACCGCCCTGAAGGTTATACAAACCCACAGCGGCTTCTCCGAATAACACCTAGCGAGAGAGAGCGAGAGAGAGAGAGAGAGAGGGAGAGAGAGAGAGAAAGACATTAATAAAGATTACCACGTCACACAGTATAGTCATAGAGATGTATGATATACAAGGGCATTGTTTGATTACATGGACAGGAGACAATGGCAAGCGAAACAAAGGTAAGCTTCCTCATTTTAGCATATCCAAATGACATTCAGAATACAGCAGTGGGAGACAGTTTCGTATATATCGGACGACAAATTTCTAGATGGTCTCTCACATCATACCACTCACTGCACTCATTGACAACAAATGAATGGCAACACTTAGAATACATTCAATTTAGTTCTGTTTTGGGAGAAATGTGTTGAGGCTACTACCTACACACTAGCGATATTCCTCCCCAAATTAGTGCATTAAAAAGTCATTATTATCAGGCAGTGATTCTACGACTTTGGTTGTAATCGTTATTTCATTTTGAGTCGTCATTAAATGCCATATTTAGTGTTGTTATAACACATTTATATTGCATGAACATGGTGACATGTTATTCTAACCTATGCTCTTTCAATGTATAGATCTATAATAATTTCTTCAACAATATTATTTACAGTCAATACAGTTTTTAACTAAGGGTATGGAACTATTAATGTAAGCATGTACATACCTCATGCTGCTCCCAGATTATTTAAAACAATTTTTGATTCATCATTTATTTCTATGAACCAAATATTCGGGTGGCAAAGTGAGGTTGATATTTGTCTTATTTAAATTTAAGCAACACGGTTGTTATATCAGGAATTGGGTACCATATCTTCAAAATACATGAACGCACTCATGATATTAGATTTTATGTACCAATTAACACCGTTCTCTGAATGCGCAGACGCAATTCTAGAATGGAGGGAACTGGAGATTTTTACATTCATTTTCTACACAAAAAAATATGCCTCGATTCATTTAATTTATAATCAATAACTGGGGTAGGCCTTGAGCCTCCAAGCTCCCCTCTAAAATCGTTATAAGGATTATTCAATCATTCATAAACAAAATCAACTCGACGAATTCAAACAAAAATGGCACAGTGGTAACAGAAAACATGATTACAGCAGCTGAGTCAAGTTATTTACTGATATAATGTGTTGATTTGAATACAGAGAACCCGCTCAATTTTATAACACGTTTCAGCATTGAAAGAATTTTAAGGTAACCGTTCTCCTTTGCATTTTGTAGCGAATAGTGTTTTGTGTTTAAAATGGCAAAGTCAAATCTTTATTGTTTATCATTTCGCAAACGAAAGAGAAGAAAAAAATGGTATCCAAGCATCTTGTAAGACAAAGAAAGATGTCAACTTACCACGATGGGCGGGAGAACGAAAGCGAGGACGAAGACGATGGTTTCGGGTACGATGTCGACTCTCTCTGGATAGCTGTAGTAGGCGATATCGGTACATGGTATCGTGGCATCGTGTAATGTAAACGTCTGCGCCTGCCATTCCATGAAATACCTGGATAAATATTTGGGGGAGGGGGTATATGGAAAAAAAGTGATTAACTTTCTTTCTTTCTTTACCCAAACATTTCGGTATCATCTCTACAGATATTTTGTTGCTCAATTTTTTTCTTCCCTCCAGACAATCTTAGTAATATATTATCAATATGATTATGGAGCAATGTAGAATGTGAAATAGGTATTATCCCCCCCCCCTATATTTTGGCCAAAATGTAATGTCTAAAAATAATAATGAATTTATATCCAACATGCAGATGTGTTTTGTTACGGAATGAGTGAACCAATACAAATTTAGACAGGTTCATATTATAACATAGCGGACACATTGTCAAATGATTTGCCTGAGCATCGATACAAATATAATGAATTTGATTCTCCAAGATTTGTAATGAAATGAGAATTCAATAATTGAATTTAATTATTGAGTCTGCTTGGGGTATTGTTATCATTACATCAATACATTGAGATTGAAATGAGGAGGGAAAGATGGAATAGAAAAGGGACAATGCAGGCAAAAAACTAATAGGGATAATAGGAGAGAAAATGAGAGGGGTATGCAGAAGAGAGAGATTGACAGGAGGGAAATAGATGAAGAGAGAGAGAGAGAGACAGAGACAGACAGAGATAGTGTGGGGAGGGAGGGAAGGAGAGAGGGAGGGTTGGGGAGGGAGAGAGAGAGAGAGGGAGGGTTGGGGAGGGAGAGAGAGAGAGGATGGGGAGAGAGAGAGGATGGGGAGGGAGAGAGAGAGGATGGGGGAGGGGGAGAGAGAGATGGTGGAGAGGGAGGGAGGGTGAGGGAGGGGAAGAAAGAGAGAGAGAGAAAGAAAGAGAGAGAGAGAGAAAGAAAGAGAGAGAGAGAGAGAGGCAGCCTATATTCAATCATGTACATCAAGTATCGTTTTGATGCTGGACCAATTCAAGGCCACATTTGTTGCTCATTAGAAATTTATATCATAAAGCACTCACCATAATATCACTACAGCCGCCAATAGAATACAATCGAATAGAAAGAAGCAAGGAATAAGCCAGTTGTTAGTAGTCTCGTTGCCATGACGACCCGCCATTGTGTCGTTGGATGCTGGTAGCGTTCCGTTGCTAGGTAACGTTTGATCAGAGATCACGAGTACTGTTGCAAACAAGCAGGTGGAAAACGCTGCTGATCTGAGCGTTGATTTCTGCTCCGTCAATAACGCTCACTGCTTGCTCATGATAATAACTGTGGGTTGGAATATAAACAAATTAAGTTGATTAAAAACGGGCGCATAATAATGGCAATACAAATAACAACTTGTACGTCAACTTTCATCCACTGCTCCTCCGTAATACCATCCAGTCACAGTATGCAAGGGATACAGAGTGAACGAATGTTCAGATGTATTTAACAGGAACAAAGAAAATTGTCAAAAGAACTTTGCATTTCACCGAGAGAATAATATATTTTGTTTATTGGGTGGAGTGATTGCTGCCATGCATCCAGCTTAATCTCATAATAAAACCCTTACTTTGAATATTAATATTATAAAACCAAATAGTAAAATAATGAATACAAAAATAAATCAAACACTATAGCTTGATCTGTCAAAACTGGAAATCCTAATTTGAATTTCAAATCAATAGTAGCTGTTTAGCAATATCAGTTGAAGATGTTTCAAGTGTAGATATACATCTTGCTTTTGGTTGGTTAGTTGATTTCTGACTGCTAAGAAAAGCATGTGTATGCTTGCAAGTAATCAACCCGGTGACCGATGACTTAAAGGTAGTACATGTATGTCCCATTTGCAGGCCAAAAAATGAAACGGTTAAATTCGAACAGCATTTGAAAGATAATATGATTTAGAACTTCCCCTAAAAGAAGGGGGCTTATAATGTCTTTAAGTGGGAACATAACGACTATTAGTTGTCGAATAGACTTTAAGAGCTAGAGCCAGTAAGTAATAGTCTGATTTTTCAGACTATTGTACCGAATGGTCGTACGTTTTATAAATGCTGCGCAAAGATTCAATCAGTTTAATTTAGACCATTACAAGAAGTGGGCTGTTGATGTAGACAAATGCTCATGTACCCTTTACAGCTCATGTTATGTATGTTATTACCAAAGAAGAAAAGCCAGTCAGTCACTCAATAGTGTCTGACACTGAAGTCTAGCAAGTAAACAGGTTTCCTTGCATAATTGTAATACTAGGACATTGTTGACGTTTAAATTTCACAGATAGGACATACATGGCATATTGATAATTCCTGCAAAGTTCTACAGCATTTTATGTTGGCTGCAAAAGAGACATAGTATCTTTAAAGTCCTCTCCGGGGACTTGGTAATGCGGACTAATGCCTTACCAAAGGGTTGAAGCGCATCGAATCGGTTTCGAACCATGGACCTCCCTACGAGACCACTGCTCTATCACTGAGCCATCGCGCCTCACATTTATGAAACATGAAACATAGTCAGCACGGATCAGTAATTTATTGGAGGGTGTGCGCTTGGAAACTTAAAACAAAATGGGGGCTGTGTCCTATACATTTGATAGATACATATTAAATAACACCTTCTATACGCCCATTCAATTCAAGGATACCATAGTCCACTTCAAAGGCTTCCTAAGAGGATAACGTGGAATTCAAAATACCTGTCTGGCTATGGAGAGTAAAAAGAGGATTTTGATCAGGTGAATAAAACTAATTTATAGTCTAGTCATCTCTTACATGCAGACAGTCAGACGTGGGATGGGTGTGAATGTGACACCCCTTGCATCTCCTGTCTATCGCTTCCATCGACTATGAGGGAGATGAGATGGGAGAGGGTGTGCAAGGGAGAGAGGGAGAGAGTGACAGCAGACATCATACAGAGACGCACAGAGGGAGTGGAGAATGGTGAAAAAGTGGATGATGTTGACACAGAGGGGGAAAGAGAGCAAGCGCGAGAGAAAAGGAGAGAGAGAGAGAGAGAGAGAGAGAGAGAGAAATACTTAAAAGAAATAGAGAGCGAGAGAGAGAGAGAGAGAGAGAGAGAGAGAGAGAAAAGAATATAGAGATGAAGATGAGGGTAGCCTAGTAAATAATTAGAGAGACGATGTGAAGGATGGATTGATGGAGGGAAAGAGAAGTATACATATATATATAATATGTAGAGAGAGAGAGAGAGAGAGGGGCGAGAACATGAAATAGAGATGGGAGGAAGAGAGAGAGATGAAAGGTAGAGAGAGGAGAGGTAGGAGAGAATAGGAGAGACGAAGAGGGTGAGAGGCGATCGATTTTAAGATCAATTAAATATCAAGGACGTTGTTCTGCTAATTCATGAAACAATATTTTGTTTCTTCACCCTACTCTGCGCCACTCCCTCCAGACTATAGAATCATTGTGAAAGTGACAGGCAGGAATGATTAATTTAAAAAATGTCCATGGTTGCATGAGGATTGGCTTACAGAGCATTAGTTTATATGAAACGTAATCATAGCACCACAATAGAAGGTTTTTCTTTTAATTCAAATACACAATCTCTACTTGTTAATGCACTAGTGTGTTTGCACTAATCATATTTTTGTTGTGTCATTCTATCAACGATGATGTCTATTTGTCAAAGTACTTGTTATTTTGTATCCCCAAAGTGACATAATGAACATTATAAAGCTTAATTTCTTTCATTGTCTGATCTAGCCCGAGAATGATTGACCATACCACATAGTCATCAGCTTTGAATGCAGGTGGTTACAATGTACTTGTGGAGCAAGATATTTTGGAATTTTACATTTCTTACTACTATCAATAAACTATCTTTGTGCTCATTACTGTCGTTTCCAATCATATTGCACCTCTTCTTGTGCATAATTCATGTATTAGGCACATTATTTAGGTATATTTTATCATCAGAAGACAATGACTAGTTGTGTCTTGTACTGCTTGTTCTTTTATCATTTATATTTTATATGTACAATAACATGAGATTGTATGGAAAGCGCCAACATGCCTCCTAGTCATAAATTATACTGAATGTCTGTACGCAAAAAATATTGACTGAAACTATTATTACTGAATCATCATCGATCAGTCAAATTGTATTATGATATTTATACAGGTGGGACTAGGCAAACAAGCTAAGCAGCATGCGCGCATTCAAGTACATGCACTTGTATAGTTACATTCACTTGTGTTTGAAGAGCACAATAGGGTGATTGATGCACATACAACTGTAGTCAAGTACCTTCTTCAGTTATTAGATAAATCATAATGTCGTACTTATTTTAAGGAAAACAAAACCTTCCCAACAAAATCATGCTGAAACTGTTTACAGAACACTACTGACTCCTCTTGAGAGAGTATATTATGATTACATTCAAATACGCGTGCAATTGGATATATTTTTCGGTTGTCATTTCCATTCCCCCCTGTGCTATACAAAGGGCCTCAAATCTCTTGTATAGTATACAAGTAAGAAATACCATCGGTATTGTGTTTTTAATGGTAATACGGGCGGTCACTTCCTCTTCTTGTGAAAGACTCAATGACGTATAACCACGCTATCATTTGTAATGACTAGTATGTGATGTCACCTTTTTACACATAGGCCTATATTCTCTAAAAAGGTATTAATCGAAATGTCAAATGGACTGTACAAGTGAAATTATTTGCTTGAAATCGTCAGCTATATTAACATGCAAAGAAATTATTTATAATTTTTTTTTTTTTTTTTTTTTTTTAAATCTATGCACAATACATGAGACATTAAAGCAGTTAAGCTTGAGACCAGAAGAGGGAGCGAGTATTAAAAAGAAAGAGAGAGAGAGAGAAAAAAAAAAGGAGAGATAGATAGAGAGAGGAAGAGATAGAGGGATAGTGTGTATGCGTGTGTGTGTGTGAGGGGAGGGGAGGGGGGTAGTAGTGTGTTTGGTTGGATGTACATGTAGTTATTTGTTTTATATTGCAACTAATTTCATTTTTTTCATCAATCGTACATCAGTATTGAAAATGTATTGAATCCTGTCAAAATGAAAAACCACTGTATTTCTAAGAATGATTTGTATTGTTCTGGAATCAATAACAAAAAAACTATTTAAAAACAGTGTGGGAGAGAGAGAGAGAGAGAGAGACAAGGGGTGTGGCGAGAGATCAGTATGTCTAGGACAGATAAATGTCATGTAATCCTTTAGGGAATTCGTCCTTCACTATTCTTGTAAGAAACACCCAGATCCGGTGATTATGTTTTCCTTACGAAATTCTCCGCTATAAAATGGGTCATATGCTTCCCTAAAATATACTTTTATGTGTCGAATGTATTCCACAAATTTTGCAACTCAACGAACGTCATCAAGTTAAGGAATTGTTATACAAATTTGAACGTCATACACGACACAACAACACATATCTATATTTCCTACAAGCAGGCACGTAGCCAGAGTTTGATGTTTGGAGGGGCACATACCCCACATACATGTAATCGATCGAGGTAAAAAAAAGGGGTCTACAAAATTTCAACCGATCCTGGACATTTTAGGGGGGGCACGTGCTCCCCCGTGCCCCCCCCCACCCCGTGGCTACGCGCCTGCCTACAAGACCTACATAATAGTTGTAGAGTATTTGCAAATTCTTATTTTTACAAAATTATAGCACACTGAGCCTCAAAGCAAATTACCCCAACTACATTTCTGTTTTCAAGCATTGAGGCAAATCTGAACTATTATGACGCATCCCCAAAATATTGCCTAATACAAAAAACAAAGCAAGTTCTTCACACACAATAAAAGCATGCGAAAAAATAGTCAGACGTATACAACATTATTATGTCTTGACAAAAGTGATATGGTTCGGAAAATGTGTGATTTGTTGTTTTTATTCTACAGACGTGCATCAATCAGGAATGATTATTTACGTCTGGGACCATCCAAAAGAAGTGACTCAGTTTCTAACCGGAATCAACCGAGTCAGTTTATAGGCGAAGACAGAGAGCTGACGAAATGAATACCACTAGACCAACTCACCTCTGCCTGTTGCATTTCTGATATTACTTTATGGGCGCTATATGCATCACTAAAAGAAGAAATTTGTCAAACAAAATGTAAACATGGTTACATTTTTCATCCCCGAGGAAAAGTGAAACCCGAATTCAAATGTACCATTGAACATTTGACATGGTTGTAAAAGTACATGTAGATGAATTAAAGATTGTGTGCAAAAGATATCTACGAAAATGTATATAAAAAATGAAAAGGTTACTTTCGAGAAATTAGATTGATAGATCAAATAGAATCAACTATAGACTAGTATTTTGTTACAAATAACAGTAAATTCCTTTCTTCAGATATCATGAAACCAGGGATGTACATTTCAAAACTACATACCATTGTGACCACCGTTCACAACCTCCTTTTTAAAAGAATTTCATAATTTGTTGAGAGTTAAAATGTACCTTTAAAGCTTGTTATGGATTGGCGCAGTTTTCCATTTGAGTGGGTCCTGTTTTTTGTTTACAATTCTTTAAGAATAGGGTGGATTTGGATGACGCGTAATGGAATGTCAGATTTATACTGAAAGCTCATTGAACCTCATGACAAATTGTCAAGCACAAAAGTATTCTGTTATTGAGTTTATCACGCACTTGCATAAGTGTTCTCAAGAGAGATTACATACATGTACATGTTCCCATATTGATATTCGCATGCATGTGTTCAACGCACAGGCTTGTCTTTAACATGTTAAGGAAATTACTCTTAAATATGAATCACCACGATTACATTTTTCTGGAAATATATACTTCACATGTTATTCTTTAGATGTTTCGTCAAAAATAACCCCCTTGGTGAAATTCATATTTCATTTTTTTAACGAAATATTTTATCCTCTTACTAAGAAGTTGGAATGCTGAATTTTATATCACAATGTGGTTTTCTCTCAAAGTCTGTTATTTTGTAAACGCTTTTAATTATTGTTAATGAATGTATGACATTTTCTGAATTGATAGTGGTTGTTTTTCAATTAGATGCTGTATCTTATGAGATTATACCCATTATATTATTGATGCAATCTGGTGAGAATAATAAAGTCGAGTTGTCATCAATTAATATTCTGTCGTAATAAGATAATTAAATGTGTAATAAAGGCGATTAATACCATGTTATTAATTATTAAATGGTAATCGGGAGAGACAATGATATCAGTGACATATCGATGATCATGAACTGAATTTGATATTTTTGTCTTCATTGCGCACACACACATTCATTCGTTGTCATATTTCATTCGTATAATTAATATTCAACATGAATTTATCATTTCATATTTCTTGAATTTCATTGAATTAATTTCAGATCCACACGGGGCGACTCATAGACATTGAAGATATGATATTATTTCTGCAATGGTCATCAACACTACTATGATAACACGGGATACTAATATGGGAACGCACAGTTTCTAGAGAATAAATTTGCTATTCAATCTATGCATGGAAGAGAAGACAGTGAATTGTGTATATCTGTGTACCATTGTAATTAATTCGATTATACACTCGACCAGTTGATTTGTTTAAAAATATTTTGTTAAATATTATAATAAAATGACAGCGATCACATGAACATTTGAAAGCAAACTAACAAATCAGCATATTGTACTGTATGTCAATTATATTAAGGTGATTGGAGTAGTCGCATAAACTATCTCTAATAAACATCGACACGACCCTGAGATAAGGTCCACCGTCTAATTGCATACATGCGACAACAATACATCTTAAACATGGCTTTGTGGGTCCTCCTCCGTCGATATAATGATATGGCTTCTATACTTCTCTTGAGTTATAAAGCAACGTATTCATTATGTAAGTTGTCACTTAATATGCGTTGCACCTGTTAACATTTTCACTTTGCGACGCCTGAAAACACCACTAAAATAGGATGGCAATGTAACTTACCTATAGCAACAGTTGGTGGTAGGCAACGGGAAGCTGAAGTTATGGTTCCAATATGAAAGTGTATAATAGTTCTACGCATGAACACTATGCCTTCTCGCTCTTGTAAATACCTCTTTGGGAAGACGGTCTTGATAGTGTATTATTCAAGCGATTGATTTACTTAGGAAAATAACAATACACACCCTTGCTATATTGGCTTGGCAGCTTTTGTCGTCGCCTTTTATTTACCGCCACACCCAACACACCATGTGTGTTAAACTGTACGTTGTGTGCGTGTACGATTGCGTGGGAAAACGCCATCAACCGCGGACCTTTCCATAGAAAACTACCCTCAAACCGCGGACGTACCTGCAATGGGGGACCGTCCACGGTTGCGATCCTGGTTTTCGCCGTATAAAATTTACGACGTAGGGGGCGTTTGAATATTAGATGTCGCAGCGTGTAGCCAACATCGAGTGGATCAGTTCTATGTGTAT
This sequence comes from Strongylocentrotus droebachiensis, assembly GCA_035222895.1. Taxonomy (NCBI): domain Eukaryota; kingdom Metazoa; phylum Echinodermata; class Echinoidea; order Camarodonta; family Strongylocentrotidae; genus Strongylocentrotus; species Strongylocentrotus droebachiensis. The sequence continues at coordinate 105,827 of JAVYIG010004773.1, read as the reverse complement.
CGCGAAATGTCACAGCGCCCCCTTCGATGACTGCGCGGGAAAAACGCGCTACCTGCTATCATCCCATAGCAGGTACGTCCGGGGTTGAATGTAGTTTTCTATGGAGTGGTCCGCGGTTGCAGGCAATTACCCATGCACACACACACAAGTAATAAACTTCGTCCACGTTTGACGCCATAAACGTGTAGTGGTGTGTGTGCGCGTGATGGGATTGTGTATGGGTGTGTATTATACATGGAACTCCAGCCTCACGTAAACCGTGTAGCTGGGCTATCGCATACAAGAATAGAAAAGGCGTTTACAACTTTTATGCGCTGAATAGTTCTGTTTCGTTTTGGAATTGCGTGTGTAGTGAACCTTATCAAACGAACTCTTTCTTTATTTTCGAGGACACACCGTTCTTTTGTATGAATATTTACCATTCCAATAAGGTATTTGAAAGGTTTGTTAGAATTCAACAAAAGTATAGGTAGGAAGGTTTGCTCTGATACATAAGGCTGGTATTTTTATGACATCAGAATCGACTCTACCCTGAAAGTTTTATCTATAAACTGGGTCACAGAAAAAAATTCCGCCTACATGTAATACTTACCTGGTAAAGATACATAACCATGAGAAGATTGTGTGGTAAAAATAGTAAATTTAGACTAATTGCTAAATAAAACCGGACAAAGAAGAGGAAAAGAAGTGTCAAGGTTAAACCAAAAAAACTTCAATGGTCACGAAGATTTTAATTGTCAAGCATTGCTATTAGATATGGTACAATGCTTTCTAAAATGACCCTGATAAACGCTAGTTCCTATTTCAACTGAATCTTACCAAATTTGTATTTGTATAAACAAATGATTAAATTTTTGTCATCATGTACCAAAACGGTAAGATTAGAATTTCATTATCTAGACACGACTATAAACTATACAGAAAAAATACCCCCTTTCCCGATAACTTAACTCCATTTTATTTGTTTGTTGTTTTTTTACACATCGGTGTCGTAGGTTTCCATGAGATATTGTCAAAAGAATGTAGTGCTTCCGAACTTAGGAAGAAAAAAATAAATCTCATTTTGCGTAAAAAATTGCCACCTGTACAATAGAATATTATGTATATGTTCCGGGATAAAATACTGTTCATGACCCAATCAGCAATTTATCCTCATGATCTGCCCTTATTGTTCTTGCGTAATCGGTACCAGAAACTGAATGCTATGCATGTATATCATTGCGCAGTCAACTAATAGTTATTAACGAGGTCAATATTGTTGAACACATAGCGGCTCTCCGGATAAGAAAGAGAACTCCAATACCGAAAGCAAATTTGAATAACATATTACCAGTGTTATGAGAGACTGTTCACACAGAGGATTTGTCATGGTCATTTTCGACACTTTGTTATGTCTGCTGCCATCTACGAACTAAGTAAATACAATATAGGGGAACCATTAAGCCAGTTCACGGTTGCAGTCTGAGCATGAGCAGATAAAGGTCATTGCAGAACAAATTTTGAAATACACGGAGACAAAATACTGGATACGATCATACGTGCTCATGAAAGTTATGTAACATTGTTCATTCATGCACATTCAGTGCACTCCATTGTACACAGGTGGAAGTATTCTTTGAAAAGGGGGAACAAAGGCTATTTATAAAGCACCTCCATCGCTGTAGGAGTGATTATTTCAAAATGTACAAAGTGGGACCTCTTCATGTGTTGAAGATCTGTGGATATTCGGGGTCATTGCAGTAAGCTGCTAACCGTGAACTGGTCCACTTACTTTCTGAAGAATAGTATTCACCTGTTACGAATAATTACAAGTCAATAGTCAGAATGCGAATTGCATACAGTACGTGTTTTGGGGTAGGACAAGCCGTAATGTTTTTCCTACCTAGCAACAATTATTTTGCATTCTGGCTATTTAGAATACTATTTCAAATCACCACTTGGTGATTTTTTCGGGCATCCTGACCAGCTAGATGTCATTAAGTCCCTACTAGAATGTCTCCTATTTTGTTTAAATATGGTGGGATGCTTTCAATAGACTTGAATGTGAAAGACCTTTGTATTTTTCCGATCCAAGTTGTAAGAACCCCTTAAATGACAAGTAAATGCCTGGCTATCATTGTTTGCATATTGAAAAGAAATGTACGGACTGTAAAATGCTTGGAAGGGGCTGTAGAGAGTGAATAAGAAAGAAAAGGCAAACTGAGCACTTATATTTAAACAGGTTAGAGAAAAAAATTGGCTGAATATATCTCTTTAAAACTTCGAAAAAGGGAAAGGGTTCCAAAGCAAAATATGTCAATGGATTCCTCAAAAAAGATATAGGGACCTATTGCAGGGGGGGGGGGGGGGTAGTATAACCTATCGGGGAGCCTTAGGATTGAGTGGTCATTCCAAAAAAGGGCCCTTTTTGAGGGGGAGCCTGGCGCAGCTAGCTGTCGATTGGCGCAGTCCGCTAGCTGCGCCAGTCGTCGGCGTAGCCTGCGGCCGGTAGCTTTAGCCACAAAGCCATGTCCCATTTTATAACTAAATTCAAGAGTTTGAAACGTTTTTTACATTTTCAGTTCTACTTTTCTCGTTTTATTCACTCTCTACAATCCCATCCTATCCAGTCTGTAAACAACTTTGCAACACGAAAACAACGATGGACAGGGTTTTACTACTCATATAAAAGCGCCCGAAACGACGTGATACAAAGGATCTTTTACATTAAAATCTATATAAAGCATCCCCTTGTTTTTAATAAAAAATAAAAGACTTTCTGAGGCCAAATAGAAAAAAAGTCTGAAAGAAAATGTAACAAGCTGCCATTTTTTTTTTAAAGCCTATTCTTTTCCTGTAGGGATATTGAAAGTGCTTGTCCTCACAGACAAGGAGAAAGGGTCTTTTTTAGTACCTTTAGGGACAATACACATCAAAATAATGCGGTCATTGTTGCAATACTATTGTTACCTCTTTGCATAATCCTCGCAATGACAAAAATATTCGCTTGATGAAGGGAGGTTTGTTTTTTTCTTCTATTCATTAATTGATGCCATGTCAGAAAGAGCTGAGTAACTATATTTAAATATTGCCGAAAGTGCATGTCTTTTCGTGGGAAAATACAAATTGTAGCCTATATACTAATCAAATCAAATCACATTTTTTTTAAATTATACCTTGTAGAATCATCGTTAAAAACATACTTATTACTATAACATTTTACGAGAAAAAACATTTGTCGTCTGCCCCCACCCCTCCCCCTATTTCATATTAGCCTTCTGCGCCCCCATCCACTATTTTCAAATCCTGGAACCACCGCTGGGGGGGGGGGGGGGCGTGACGGACGGGGACAATACAGTTGAGAAGACCCTCAGATTACACACGGAATATAATGTTATGAAAAACAATATTTACAAAATAAAACATATTTGATTCTTGCCACCTCAAAAATAATTAGAGGTCAAATCAACAAAGTTTATGTTTTTCCTGGCTCTTCATTTAATATAGGCAAACACATGCATACGCAGATATATGCATTTATTTGTTTATTACATCATTCTAAAAGTATCATGCCTATAATGCGCTATGAGTCATGAACAGGCAACCCAGAGCGGCAGCGGTCCACAGTATATTAATTTGTATCCCAACGAGTTTTTAGGAAAATGCAAGGCATGTTTGACTCGATCCTGTACACTTGTCATACAAATTGCAAAGAATACATCTTATTTGTAGTTTCGAATCAATTTTGGTTTCCCATGATATGATTTCAATGGTTATTAATATCGGTAGAAATTTGGCCGAGTGGATAAACAAAGTGTATCAATCATGAAAACTCTGGGGGAACAGAGGACCTAGGTACAACCATGCATGCTACACGTTGACAAAACATTATATGATCATGATGAAAATGGTGAGGATAATATTAATCGGTTGAACACTCAGCCAAAGCGTCCAAACTCCCACCCTCTCATCTTTCATTCCTCATCTTCATAATCTTCGTCCTTAAACTTTCATCCTTCATCACTTCCATCCCTCTCTCTCTCTTTCTCTTCTTCTAATAAATTCATCACTTGTTATTATTTTACATACACCAATATATGTCAGCCACAACCTGTTTCGTTTCGTAGCGTGGGGGGGGGGGGGGTAGGATAATGTAGGCATATTTTTTAAATATTTATTTGAATCAAGAGCATTCATAACTTTTTTTTAATAAAACAGGGTCTATGACATACAAGCTACGTTTTTTAAATTAAATTCCTCCACTTGTTTTCTGACAACTGTAAAATTTTTACTTAAATTATTTGTATAATCTTTTGTCAAATCTATTTATTTATTACCCCAAATGAGTTAAATATTTGTTTATTCAACAATATATATTCAACTGTATATTTATTACATGCTCATTTGTTTATGTGTATTATGTGGACAAATAAAGAACCCTAGAAGTCTTGAAACCTTTATTACAGGCTTACCCTTCAGTCTTGAACATCCCCCCCACACACACACAGGGGGTGGGGGGGGGGGGGGCAAGATGACCTATTATTTGCATTCGATCTTAATTGAATTAAACAAAATCTAGGTGTATTGTATAGTTGTATGTCCTAGTCATCTCTTTTCCCATACTCTTTTCCCTTCTTCCTAATCTTTTCTTCTCCTCTATATTTTTAAAAAATTGTTTGAGCACATATAAGGGACGGTCGCACCCTGCCCCTCCCCTGTAGTACCGCCCAGGTGATGTAACATAAACCCTAAGTTGCCAAGTATTTCCCCATACAGTTGGGGATATCAAAATATCGTGCGAAGATTTTACGGTGGAAACGGGGATATCTATTATGTGTGAGAAATTCGGGGATATCAAACATGTGCAAGATTTTTACCGCGTAATCGGGGATATCAAATCTGTGTCTTATTTTTCAGCAAAGGTACCCTTACACAAAAATTTAAAGTCAATGCGTATCAAAAATAGAAATGGGGGAATTTTTCAAAACACCAGAAAGATGGCAGTATCATTTATTTATTTGAAAGCGTTTCTAAAAGCATTTCAAACGATTTGGAAATTGGGGCTATCCCCGATTTACCAAATATCCCCGATTGGAAGGTGTATTACGCAAAATTATCCCCAATTTACACCCACTACAAGAGCACACACACTTTTTTCCAATACTTTTTTTATTGATTCCAAACTATACAAATCAATCTTAGAAATAAAATACAGTTGTTTTTCATCTTGACATGAATTCAAAACATTTTCATTATATTGTACGATTGATGAAAAAAAAATGAAATCAGTTAACTAAAAATAAATACCCCTATCCAACCAAACACACTACTACACCCCAACCATGCGACACACATACACACACACACCCACACGCACACGCACACACCACACTTCCACACATATACCACACACTGTTCCTAACATCCTCAGAATACCCCCAAAGTGGAGCGACAGAAAAATAGAAATAATCTATTTAACAAAAATTAAAAATTAAACGAGGCTCCAATAGCCCAGTGTTACAAGTTGTTGAAAATTTCACTTGCTCTCACTTCTGTAAATGTAAGGCTAATTTACCTGCCCTCCCTGCAATATTATTTTCTTCTTCCCTAAATTCCAGCAGTTCTTTTTGAAACCCACCCAAAGACAATATTACGGACTATCCCCTGCACAAAAAACACCCACACACATACACCCACACACACCCACCCACCCACCCACCTACACGCATGAATGCACGACAACCCTACAGCGCTCTCGCACACAGAGCCCACATAATTATTATACCCACACATTACTTATAAATATAAAATCGGTAAGAGAACTGTTTAAAAACAAGTATGAATAAGGAGTAGAAGGCAAATAAGTAACCAATGGAATCATTCTTCTGTAAGGTTCCGCCTTGATATCCGGAATCGTAGTGGTATTTTCCCCTTTGGATGAGGCAAATCTTCTAGCTGCAAGGTGGGGATCAGACACAATCTATTGTCTGGACATATGACGTAGTTTGAATCGCATTTGTGTGATTGCCATGTCGCACTGACGTACTGATGGGGGAGGGGCGGGGGGGGGGGGGGAGGGGGGTTGGTGGGAGCAGTTTTCCCAACCCCACATAAAATTAAAACGTTTATTTCTAATTCGATACCAGTGATTTACAAATGTTGATGTAATGATGTGATTTTTCGGGATTTTTTTCTCACTTTTTTTATTCGTTCGCTGGAAAGTGCCAAAAAAAAACACCCAAATTTACAGTCAGACAGAAAGATATGCCTGTTTAGAAGCTTACATGACAGGGCTCGATCCCCCCCCCCCACACCCACTTTTTTGAAAAAGTATGTTACAGAGTAATAGAAAGAAAGAAAGGTGACCTGCCAGTGTCACAAAATGAGGTATCACAATATGGTCATCTGATCGTTATTTATTTATTCATTTATTTATTTATGCATGCATGCATGCATGTTCACAATTTCACATTTTATTAGAGTTAACATCACATGAAAAAGAATATAATAATTAAATGCCTTAAACCCCTGAGCTTCCGGGGGCTCCACCCCCGGAACCCCAACAAGGCTGATGCGGAGTTTGTTTCTGCCCCCAAACGTTTTTGCCCATTACGCCACTGCCACGACGTTATATGCTCAAAAGATTTCCGTGACCCCTATATAGACAGAATTTCAACACAAGGAAATCAGAACATATCTGAATTTAAGTTGTGAGACTAGGAGGAAACTTTGTGCTCTCAAGTCTTGGCATGGGCTATTGTCGATGATTGAAGTAGTTTGCAGAATTTTTCTTCTGTCTCAGACCACCAGCCAAGGTATAGACCTGGCTTAAATTTGCTATTTTGTCTGCACCATAGGAGAGAAATACAAACAAAAATCCCCAGTGGTGCCAAATTTAGCCCAGCCGAAACTCTCTTCTTGTTGGATAATTTCTTATTGGAAAAAACCCATTTTTATGAGTGACAATAAATTATATCCATGATAAATTAAATTTAAGACTAAATTTTGTGAACAAGGAAACACTACTCCTGAATATGACCTGGACAAGTTCATCTTGTCTCGTTGATGCTTCCTAGATTGACAATTTCAAGCAGTGTCTTCAGTGTTTTCACTAGTGTGTGATGGCGTCCTTACTGTGTTGGAGCAATTCTTTTTCTGGACTCATGCTTGTATTGTTCTACATGGTTGCTACAAGTAATGGTAAGTAAATATTCACCATTTATTATCTTAACGAATAGATTTACCATGTAAATAACCTTCATTTAATCAAAAAGTATACTTGAATGAGAGAAAAACAACTAGTTATGCTGTTAAAATGAGGGGGAAAATTCCTCTTTTAAAAGTCAATACAAGTCTATACATATTACATAATACTAATCCCGATATTTTTTGCGTAACGTTACTTTATACTGAGTGTGACAAAAGGAGAGAATTAAAGGCCCGAATTCACAAAGGAGGTTTGTCGACAAACCGAGGTTTATGTACGTCATATGACGCGTTTTCACGCGTTTTTTACAAACCTGGTTTGTAAAATACAAAAGGAGGTTTGTCGAAATAATAGGAGGTTTGTCGAAACAAAAGGAGGTTTGTCGACAAACCTCCTTTGTGAATTCGGCCCAATAAGTTTGAATCTTTTTGACTGTTAAAAGCTCAAAAGTCAAAGCTTGAACCAAAGTGATGTTTGCATATTATAAAATTTAAGGACGTGAAAGTCATCTTTTGAAAAGAAATATCTGAATTTCTGAGTACATTTTAACTGTTTTACAATTCGATGTATATACATTATTTATTATCGCGTAGAGCGTAGCGATCCCCCGTAAGCTTGGGAGTTTTGGGCATTTAATTGCGGTCAGATGAGCTTAATTTGATACCTTATTTGTGATACTGGCATAGGTCACTATATTTAAAAAAAAAAAAAGATCTTGGTTGTGGGCGAAGGGTCTCCCGCGCGAAGCGCTTAAGCATTGACGTTTCATTAAATTATTTTAGAAAGAAGACGATTTTTAGTGCCGTTCTCGACTCTTAACCCTAATCGTCGTAATTTAGTATTCCCTCCTCCCGCGCGAAGCGCGCTCCCTAGGGGGGGGGGGGGGGGGGCTGAAGGGCCTCCTGCGCGAAGCTTAGACGTTTCGTTACATTATTAGATGCCGATATTGACCCTTCATTCTTGTCTGAATGAAGTTTACCGCATCCCGCGCGAAGGCAGACGATTCGTTGTACTGTTCTCGACTCTTAATCCGCGCCCCCTTCCTCGCGAAACGCGAAAGCTTAGACGTTTCATTCAATTATAATAGAAAGAAGACGATTTGTTGTACCGTTTTCTCGACTCTTAACCCTAATTATCTGTATTTATTTTTCCCAATCCCGCGCGAAGCGCGGAAGCTTTGACGTTTCATTAAATTATTATAGAAAGAAGGCAATGTTTGGTGCCGTTCTCGACTCTAAACCCTGATTGTCTGAATTCAGTTTTCCCTCTCCCGCGCAAAGCGCGGAAGCTTAGACGTTTCCTTAAATTATTATACAAAGAAGAAGATTTGTTCTACTGTTCTCGACTCTCAATCCTTGTATGAATTCAGTTTCTACCTCCCGCGCAAAGCGCGGAAGCTTTGGCGTATCAATAAATATTAGGGAAAAAAAGACGATTCGTTGTACCGTTCTTGAATCGTAATCCTTGTTTGAATTTAGTTTCCCCGAAAATTTAAAACTCTGATTTCTTTAGCCGATGTTACAGGAAAGTGAAACTTCGAGAAAAACTAGTATTCTAGTTGTAGTCTCTCTCGAAGTCGTCACAGCGGATAAAGCTTCACAGTTCGTGGGAAAAAAAAACTTGTCGGCCGACCGACATTATACATCCAACCGACTTCAAACTTTTGCATTGATATATTACACGAGGATCGAGCAAGAATACCGACACAGCCGACCCGACACAGCAACATATTTATGCGTGTCTTCCTTGCTCCCTCGACGAGACGACTCCACCGAACAACCCCTCTTCTCTCAGGCTCTTACCTCCCCCTCTCTCTCCTCTCTTTCATCCCCCGATTCTTTTGTTTCCTTTTTAAAAATCTTTTTCTTCGTTTTTTTTTCCTTTTCTTCTTTTCTTTCTTTTCTTTCTTTTCCTTTCTTTCCTCCCCTCCCTCTGTTTCCTTTTCTCTTTCTTTCTTCTCTTCTCTTTTGTTTCTTTCCTTCTTTTACTTTCTTTTCCTTTTTTTCCTTTCATTTTCTGTTTTTCTTTTCTATTCTTTCCCTTTCCCTCTCTATTTTCCCCTCCCCCTTTTCTCTTTTTTCCCGACGGGAAACATATTTTGAAAAGGTTACATTGGTTGCCCAAAAGGCTTAGAATTGCAATTAATACACTTTTTGTTGTTTACAAACCATTGAATGGTCAAGCCCCAAATTATTTGTCTACATTATTATCTTTTAAATCACATCCATGTGCACATAACTAACGAAATACTCAGGACAAGCTGCCTTCTAAAGCTACCTCACACAACGACAATCTCTTGGAGATTGCGCTTTCAGTTCCACCGCTCCAAAGCTTTGGAATAACCCAACACTAGACATACAAACAGACTTATCTGTTGCTGTCTTCAGAGTTTTTGTTGAAGACGCAATTGTTTTCTGAAAGCTTTTTAATAGATTTGTGTATTGTTTGTAAAATATTAGTTTTAGGATTTTTGTTTTCATCACTGTGCAGTAGAGTATATTCATATAGTAGCTGTGCTTTTTATATTGTTATTATAATTAGGGCGAGCCATAATGTATGTCCGACCTAGCAACAGCTAAACAGGTGAATTAAATTGCTCATTGCCGGGAAAATGAGTCTACATTTGAATAACTATCGGAATACATATCGAAAATGGTTTATTGACCATGTTGACAAAACGAAAACAGACATCTGAGAGTTACAACAAAACAAAAAAGCTTTGGGGAAAACTTGTAAATGTAGAGGAATTATTTCCAATTGGAGTATCTAGAGATAATAGGAATGTCAAATATCGATAAAATATAATTAAACCACGTCTGTATTTTGTTTTGAGGGGGGGGGGGGTGTCTTGAATATTAATGTTGTAAACTGTAAGACATCCATTGTAGGTTAAAGCATCTTACAGTGAGCATTTTAATGAAATATTTAGGCTAGCTTCTATGTAACTTCACATTTAGCTTAGGCGCTATGGCGAATGCTGTTAAACATGACTCCCCTCATTCAGGACCGGAAGTACTGTTGGTTTTCATGTTATGATTCAAATTGTACAATGTATAATTTTGTTTTAAATCAGTCTCATGAAGTTTTTATTTCATCATTCTTATTATATTTGCATGACTTACATAAAGTGAGATTCAAATTTACACTCTTTGTCCTCACTGAATATTCAAATATTTCTTCCATTTTTCTCTTTATTACCTGTAGAACGGATCCGAATTCATCCATATCTAGGCTCAGTTTGTTAATTGCTTATTTTATTTTCAATGGGATTTACATATCTCGTCATTCATGCTTGTACAACGCATATAGAAACTTCAGTTGATTATGCGCTTTATAAATATTGTATTATTATTATTATTACCTGAAATATTGTCTGTTGAGAGCTGGAAGGGTGTTCTGTTGCTATGTTAGGAATGTGAGTTTACGCCCTCCTGTCTCTCAACAGCAGACGATACACGGCACCCTCTCTCACAACTCGGTTCTCAATCTGTGTAATGTTTTGTTTTTTAAAAATCCATTATTAATATCAATTTCATTATAAACAGCTCAATTTTGAAATACACATGCCGTTATTTTTTTTCTTCTCTCTTTTCCTCATACGAGGCACTTTATTACTTTATATCATTTTAACAACATTGTACATAGACTTTAATTACAATATATATATATATTCACAATCAACAAACTGATATAATAAAATAGGGGAAACATAAGGAAAGTGGAAGGGAAAGATCAAGGCATGAATATAAATGCGTTAAAGGTTAAACTAAGAAAGATTCATCTTGATATTACTTATTAATTGTTCTTGGTTTCTGTATTGCCAATTGACATAAAACATAAAATCGCTTTTGAAAGTCATCCAAATTGAATGACTATTGAAGGATTTACTTCTAAGATGATTAAGTATATACACCTTATAAATTGCATATTGTGCGTAAACAATTAATACATTCATGAGCAAAAACTCCGGGTCTTCAATGTTGAAACCAATTAGTATGATTTTTTCTCCTAACTCAATATCTTTTTGGAACAAGTTCGTTACCAGATGATTAAATTTTTTTGCCAAAAGACTGCGACTTGGCGACATCTTAGCAAAATGTGTATAAACGATTCTGATTTATTGCAATATGTACAAAGCATATCGGATGTAATTTTCCACTTGTAAAGATTATCTTTGAAGGGTAAAACTTTATGAAGCAGTTTGAAATTAAATTGTCTTACTCTGTTGTCTTTGATCTTTTTAAATTTAAAATCTAAAACATGCCTCCACTCAAAATTGTTTGGTAGTTGCAGTACACATGCCGTTATAAATTTTGATGTTTTATACAATAATTATTATATATTGTACTCATGAGCTTACTTTAATTTAATTCATAATGTATAATAATTCGGTTGTAGCACATTATTATATACACTGTCGCTCATAAAGGTGGAATATTTAAGTTTTACCCCAATTTATGGAATTATTTTAGAAATTATTTAAAAATAATAGATCTAGATAATAGTATACAGTCTCAGATTTTATTGAACAATAATTTGCCAATGTGTGTTTTGCGGGACTGCTAAAGCATGTGTATGTTACTATGCTTATTAACTAGGGGACCTACGCCCTTAAGTCATAAATGACAGTAATGAGGATTAATGCCCCACAAAAGGGCACTAATATAACACATCGACACGGAATTGATCCTGGGGACACACAGTTACGAGGCCATTGGTTTGTCACTGAACCATGACTGTACGCAACGGGGGCTAGGGTAGGGGGCAGTTTCCATAAATTAAAAAAAAAACAGAAAATGCAGTAAATTTTCAATAAGTTATTGCATTTTACCCCGGTCCCCAACATAAAAAAAGTCCTCTGGACGGCCATGCATTATGGCTCAAGGCATGGGCACACATGGACCTCCAAAATAAAACAAATCAAACTTGACGCAGCTTTCATTATTAGCGCCAGCAAAAACTGAATACGAAAGACATGAGTGACGAAAAAGGCATATTTATATTTGTAGTAATGGATGGGTTAAACCATTTGATTCTCAAGACTGAAAGAGAGGTTGCTCCATGTGTGACCTTGCAACTCATGTGATGAGAAAAGGTATTCGTTTACAAAGAAGTGCTTTGCAAAGGACAATTAGTCTTCTTGTCAAGTACCTACTTAGGCGTTAAGAGGGACCTCGATTATGGCATTTCCTCGCGATTTAATTTGGTCTGCCTTATATTTTTTGAAACCTGAACTTAAAATAAGTATATCTTGAATAGAGTATTCGAGAATAATGTTATGAGTGCGTATCAAGAAACATGGTAACATAATAATACCATGAATTAGAAACCTCTATGAGGATGAAAGAGATTCCAAAATGGGATATACTCTGCCACTTAAAATATCACTTTTGTCATCCTGTAACAAGTGGTGCTTGATTGAAGGTGAAGGTATTTTAGTTTTTTATATTCTGTCATCACGTAGATGAACTAAAATAATTATATTCTTTTCCGAGGGTCAGTATTTCCTTCATCCGTGTTTCGAAAAGACGCACACAAACAAACAAGCGAAAAATAATTGGGTTTTTTAATAGTCAACATTTTTGTACATGTATTCTAATTATGAGGAAGAGCTGGAAAGCCAGCGACTCTTTTCCGTATTAATTTATTTAAGTTATCATTAATGTGCAAGCACGTAGCCCCTAAACATTGTGCTCGATCAGAAGGAAGAATACCGAATTCATAATGTGGAATATCACTTTCTCGCTAAAAGCTACACAAATTTGTCCAACGTAAGCAATTTTCTAGCCAAATCAAGTTAGGGCAAAATGTTGCATTACTAAAACAACATGCATGTACCACAATTCTTTGCTTGAAAACCCATGTACTATAAACTATAATAATTCCATTTAAATCCATCGAAGCAGCTCCCATTGGATCAAATTGATATTTAAAGTATGATCTACAAATACAAATAGAAACCTCCTTTTTGGATAATTCATTCGACAGTGTAATGGAATTTAACAGATGATTTAAAAATAAATGTAATCGAGCGTTATAGATTTATCATTAGATCGATCTATTTGAAAACAATAAAAGACGTTCTTATGCACCAATGGTCGGGAGCTAATTGACGAAAAAAAACCTGAAGTAGTAAAATCAAATCTACCAAACATTAAAAACTCACACTAGATACCTCATTGACCCATTTATTAAGGATTTGTTTGAATTCATTCTCGAAATTTAATACCTCATATCGAGCCATCAATTACATATATGGACTTTGGGTTCTTAGGCCTGCCCCTCAATGTGAAATATTGATGATTAAAAAGCGCATTAGCTAGGCTTACCTGATAATGCTGTTCCTTGTCTTGATTTGATTTGATTTGATTTATTGGTTTCTGCATCTTTTTTCTTTTTTTTATCATACATTTTCATGAACATAATATGGTTTTATACAATATTTTAAGTGTATATAATTTTATACAGATAATAAACGAATTTAAACAAATATATTGAATGCATAATTAACATACATTAGATGCAGGAGGGCTACAGAAATAAGCAAAGTAGCTTGACGTGCCCGCAGCCCTCAACTTAGATATTTAGGGAATTTAATCGCCTAAATAAAAGAAATAGAAATAGATTCCTTTCCTACCTTGTCTCGTAGAAACACCTGTTGAGTACAGATACTTGGAACATATATTATATCACAAGTAGTAGTTCAAATATTGCACAGCACCCGTAGAAAGAATATGTAAGACCATGTACAAAGTAATGACGCTTCTTCGCGAATTAAGTAAAGAAGAAGAAACTTATAATCTCTATAAAGTAATAAGGCCTCAGAACCGAGTAGAGAAACAAGCGAAGAAATAGGACAAGAATTAAGATGAAGCTGAATTAGCTTTGCTGTAGATCGATTCAAGACTCTCTAGAATACATGTGCTCTATATGAACAGCTCAGGAGAAGTGATGAAAATAGGTGTGGCAAATAAAGCAAGCAAGTGTAATGTGCCTGTATAAGCTATACCACTAGGTGGTTGCACATCCCAACCCATAGGGTGTGGAATGTGCTTGCCAGAATAAGTATGTATGGCACTCTAGTAATGTAACAGGTGTCACTAAAGAAATGAGTGACAATGGAATAAAAGGCTAGACTTCAAGCCACACAATATAGACAAGACAATAATATATACAAATGCAAAGTTCTCCAAAGGTCAAGTCACTACAGTAGCTCCCCTCTAGATTTGTTGTCGAATGAAAAGTAGCAACAAATCGATGAGGAAATATAGACCTACATGCATGTTGACTTGAAAATATGAAAATAAGGCAATACTGTTGAAACACAGTAAGTTTAATATGCTTCACCCGATTTCGAAAAAGTCCACGAACCTCACTGGCCATCTAACTTGACGACCAGACCTGGTCCTTCGAATCTCGGGAGTGTTCTGCTTCAGTGCAGGATCCAATGCTAACGGTGCAGGATCCAGTGCTAACGGAGCAGGATCCAGTGCTAACGGAGCAGGATCCAGTGCTAACGGAGCAGGATCCAGTGCTAACGGAGCAGGATCCAGTGCTAAGTCTGCGGAGTTGGATTGCCGAGGGACTTGGATAGGTGGATCTTGACCCTTCCTAGATTGAGCAGGGAGATCTTGCTCCATGAAAGCTGGTTTAAGTCTCTCAACACTGACAGTTTCACGTTTACCATTGTAATCAATAGTAAAAAACTTGTCAGAGCGTTGAAGGACTCGAAAAGGCCCCCTGTAAGGAGGTTGAAGGGGCCCCTTGACTGCATCAACCCTCAAAAAGACGTGGGATGAGGAATGCAACTCTGGGTGTACCTGTGTAGGGGTAGCTCGTTGCTTGCGAGTAGGGGTGGGATGTAATTCACGCATCAGTCTCTTCAGTCTGTGGGCGTAATTAGCTGGATCGCCAGCAGAGTCAGTCTGTGAAGGAGACACAAATTGGGCCGGTAGCATGACCGTAGTACCAAAAACGAGTTCTGCTGCGGAACATCCCAGATCAGACTTGATAGCTGTACGTATACCCAACAATACCAAGGGAAGGACCTCAGTCCAACGGACTGTGTTATGCGCCTTGAGAGAGGCTTTGAGTTGCCTGTGAAAACGCTCAACAAGCCCATTGGCTGCTGGATGGTATGCTGTTGTGCGAATGCGTTTAGTGCCAAGAAGATTAGTGAGAGCAAGGAAAAGTGCTGACTCAAATTGTCTACCCCTGTCTGTAGTAAGAGTAGTTGGAGCACCAAACACCGCTACCCATCTGGCCACAAAAGTACGTGCTACAGTATCCGCAGTGATATCTGGGATAGGTATAGCTTCTGGCCATCTGGTGAAACGATCCACACAAGTAAGAAGGTACGTGTTACCCTCTGAAGTAGGAAGTGGGCCTACAAGATCGATGTGCACATGAGAGAAACGTGCATCAGGTGAGGTAAAAGTGCCAAGTGGAACTTTTTTGTGTTTATGCACCTTGCATCTCTGGCATTCAAGACATGTTCTGGCCCATTTCCTGATATCATGATTAATACCAGGCCAAACGAAACGTTCCGTGATGAGCTTTTGAGTGGCCCTGATCCCAGGATGGGATAGCCCGTGGAGGGCGTCAAAAATAGCTCGTCTGTGTTTGACTGGAACAAGGG
The DNA here is from genome assembly GCA_035222895.1 of Strongylocentrotus droebachiensis. Classification (NCBI taxonomy): domain Eukaryota; kingdom Metazoa; phylum Echinodermata; class Echinoidea; order Camarodonta; family Strongylocentrotidae; genus Strongylocentrotus; species Strongylocentrotus droebachiensis. The sequence goes on along the minus strand of JAVYIG010004773.1, from coordinate 90,003 downwards.
GTCTAGCAACACCTGTCGAAACATCACATAGCATGGTAGTAAGAGAACCAGGAAGCGATATAGACTTGAGCTGAAGCGAGGAGTCCTGTACCTCAGGCGCGGATCCAGGATTTCTTAGGGGGGGGGGCCCAAATTTGAAATTATGCGAGCCAAATATTGGTACGTAATGGTGACCAACAGTGACGTAATGCGGGGGGGGGGGTCGGTGCAGGTAGGGGCGATTCCCCCTCCCTCCTCCGCGAAATGCGGAAGCTTTGACGTTTCATTAAATTATTAGAGAAAGAAGACGATTCGTTGTACCATTCTCGAAAATAATTCTCGTCTGAATTAAATTTTTTCCCTCCCGCGCGAAGCGCGGAAATTTTTTACGATTTATTAAACTATTAGAGAAAGAAGACGATTCGTTGTCGAGTTCTCGACTCTTAATCCTCGTCTGAATTTAGGTTCCCCCCCTCCCGCGTGAAGCGCGGAAGCTTTTAAATTTCCTTAAATCAATAGAGAAACAAGACGATTCGTTGTACCGTTCTCCACTCTTAATCCTTGTCTAAATTCAGTCCCCCCCCTTCCCCTCCTGCGCGAAGCGCGGTAGCTTTGACGTTTTATTAAACTATTAAAGAAAGAAGACGATTCGTTGTACAGTTCTCGACCCTTAATCCTCGTCTGGATTCAGGTTCCCCCCTCTCGCGCGAAGCGCGGAAGCTTTTATTTTCATTAAATCATTAGAGAAAGAAGATTATTCGTTGCACCGTTCTCGAAAATAATCCTCATCGGAATTTAGTTCTCCCTCCATCCCGCGCGAAGCGCGGAAGCTTTTACGTTTCATTAAGCCATTAAAGATTCGTATTACCGTTCTCGCCTCTTAATCCTCGTCTGAATTTAGGTTCCCCCCCCCCCCCCCTCCCGCGCGAAGCGCGGAAGCTTTTAAATTTCCTTAAATCATTAGAGAAATAAGACGATTCGTTGTACAGTTCTCGACCCTTAATCCTCGTCTGGATTCAGATTTCCCCCTCTCGCGCGAAGCGCGGAAGCTTTTATTTTTATTAAATCATTAGAGAAAGAAAATAATCCTAGCAGCGTTCTCGAAAATAATCCTCATCGGAATTTAGTTCTCCCTCCATCTCGCGCGAAGCGTGTAAGCTTTGACGTTTCATTAAGCCATTAAAGATTCGTATTACCGTTCTCGCCTCTTAATCCTCGTCTGAATTTAGGTTCCCCCCCCCCCCCTCCCGCGCAAAGCGCGGAAGCTTTTAAATTTCCTTAAATCATTAGAGAAATAAGACGATTCGTTGTACCGTTCTCCACTCTTAATCCTTGTCTAAATTCAGTCCCCCCCTTCCCCTTCTGCGCGAAGCGCGGTAGCTTTGACGTTTTATTAAACTATTAAAGAAAGAAGACGATTCGTTGTACAGTTCTCGACTCTTAATTCTCGTCTGGTTTCAGGTTCCCCCCCTCTCGCGCGAAGCGCGGAAGCTTTTATTTTCATTAAATCATTAGAGAAAGAAGATTATTCGTTGCACCGTTCTCGAAAATAATCCTCATCGGAATTTAGTCCTCCCTCCATCCCGCGCGAAGCGTGGAAGCTTTTACGTTTCATTAAGCCATGAAAGATTCGTATAACCGTTCTCGCCTCTTAATCCTCGTCTGAATTTAGGTTCCCCCCCCCCCCTCCCGCGCGAAGCGCGGAAGCTTTTAAATTTCCTTAAATCATTAGAGAAATAAGACGATTCGTTGTACCGTTCTCGAAAATAATCCTCATCGGAATTTAGTTCCCCCTCCAACCCGCGCGAAGCGCGGAAGCTTTTACGTTTCATTAAGCCATTAAAGATTCGTATTACCGTTCTCGCCTCTAAATCCTCGTCTGAATTCAGGTTCCCCCCCCCCCCTCCCGCGCGAAGCGCGGCAGGTTTGGCGTTTCATAAGATTATGAGAGAAAGAAGACGATTCGTTTTACCGTTCTCGATTCTTAATCCTTGTCTGAATTCAGTCCCCCCCCCCTCCCTCCTGTGCGACGCTTTGACGTTTCATTACATTATTAGAGAAAGAAGCCGATGCGTTGTACCGTTCTCTATACTCTTAATCCTTGTCTGAATTTCAAAGATGTTCTTTGTCTGCTCCTTTTTCTTCCTACGTCCTCTTCCGATTTGGGGGGACCGCCCTCCCCCCCCCCCCCTCCCCCCCCCCCCCCTGGCTACGCGCCTGCGGTCAGATAAACACATTTTGATACCTTGTCTAACCCCGCAAGCTCAGGGGTTTAACACTGGCAGTTAACTATTCTTTCTTTCTTGCTCTCATTCCATATTATTTCTCTTTAATATACTTTTTCAAAAAAGTGGGGGGGGGGGGGAGCTCGGGGCTCTCGATTCCCCACCGTACCTCGGGCCCTGACATGTAGGAATCTCAAGAATCATATTTCTTGCCTGGCTGTAAATTTAGGAATTTGTCATTTTCCAACAAACACATACAAACCTATAATTTACTAAAAAGTGAGGAAAAATCTCGGAAATTATGTCATTTCAGCATTATTTGGAATCCACCGTTGTGGAATTAGAAATAAACCACGTTTGAATTTGATTTCCCCCAAGCCCCCCCCCCCCCCCCCCATCAGTACGCCAGTATCTCCTCTTTCCTTTTTTTCTTTCCTTTTCCTTCCTTCTCTCTTATTTTTTTGATGGGGGGGGGGGGGTCAACAGTCTGGGAGGCAAGGCCCTTTCGCCCCCCCCCCCGATCTCCTTTTCCCCCCTTTTCTTTTCTTCTTCCTCTTCTTTCTTTCCCTTTCTCTCCTCTTTCCCTTTCCCTTCTTTTCCTTTCTTCTCTCTTTTTTTTTTTTTTTTTTTTTTTTTTTGCGGGGGGGGGGGCCAAGGCCCGCTCGGCCCCCCCCCCTGGATCCGCGCCTGCTGTACCTCACTATCATCCTCTTGATCTTTCGCAATGGCTGCAAAATCTATGACCGAGGATGAATCAACTCTGTCGATACACAGACGGGAGAGAGCGTCTGCTGCTGTGTTCTCCCTTCCTGCTATGTGGTGTATCTCAGATGTGTATTGGGATATGAAATCAAGCTGGCGGATTTCACGAGGTGAGTGTCGGTCAGGCTTTGAATTCAAAGCATGGGTGAGAGGTTTGTGATCCGTGTAGATGGTAAATGTGCGACCTTCAAGTAGATGTCGAAAGTGCTTTACACCGAGGTAGGCTGCTAACAGTTCCCGACCGAAAGTGCTGTACTTAGTCTCGGCAGGCTGTAGTCTCTTAGAAAAGAAAGCCAACGGTTGCCAAATACCATCTACCAGCTGTTGGATAGTTCCCCCAACTCCCACATCAGATGCATCAACCAACAGGCATAGAGGAACATCAATTCTAGGATGAACTAAAACTGCAGCGTTAGCTAACTGATCTTTAGCCTGATTGAAAGCAGAAAGTTCTTGTTCACCTAGGGTGATTGGTTGGTTCTTCTTCAATCTATTTTTCAACAGATCCGTGAGAGGCTGGAGCACTTCTGCACACCGCGGAATGAACCGTCTGTAGAAATTGATCAGCCCGAGGAACTCTCGTAGTTTGGTAAGTGATGTAGGTATCGGAAAATCACGGATGATCTTCACCTTGTCACTAAGTGGCTGTATTCCTTCCGAGTCAACTTTATGCCCTAGAAAGGACAGTAAAGGTACTCCGAACTGACACTTAGCGGGGTTGAGAATGATTCCATACTCTTGCAGGCGGTCAAAGAGTAAACGGAGATGTGTCTCGTGTTCGTCTTTGGTAGTACTAGCTACAAGAATATCGTCTAGATAAACATAGACGAAAGGAAGACCGCGAGTGACATCATCCATCAATCTTTGGAATGTCTGAGCTGCATTGCGAAGGCCAAACGGCATCCTAACAAACTCGAATAATCCAAAAGGGGTGGTTATAGCTGTCTTGTGGATATCGCTAGGCTCGACTGGGATCTGATGATATGCCCTGATGAGATCAATCTTGGAAAAGATTGTCTTGCCACTAAGTGACACAGAGAAATCTTGCAAATGAGGAATAGGGTATCTATCAGGAATAGTACGAGCATTAAGCATGCGATAATCTCCACAAGGTCGCCAGTCCCCTGGTGTCTTCTTCGGAACCATGTGCAAGGGACTTGACCAGTTGCTATCAGATTGTCTGATAATGCCGAGTTCAAGCATGTGTTCAAACTCTGCCTTGGCAATCTGCTGCCGATCTGGAGCAAGCCGACGAGGGCGAGCTGAAGCAGGTGGGCCTCGAGTTTGAATATGGTGGGTGGTTGTATGCTTGACTGCTGAGTGCTTGTATACTGGCCGGGTGATGTCAGGATACTCACGAAGAAGGGAGTGGAAACGCTCCGAAGTATCTTGCTTGACATACACCGGGCTAATGATGCCTGTGTATGTACCGACTCCCTGTACTGTAAGAGTGGTGGTGGTGTCTATCAGCCGTCGATGTTTGATGTCGACTAATAGTCCATAGTTATCAAGGAAATCGGCTCCCAAGATAGGTGTAGGTATGTCCGTGACAACAAAAATCCAACGAAAAACTCGCCGCAACCCAAGATCAAGAGTGAAAGATCTCTGGCCAAAAGTCTTAATGGGTGACTTGTTAACAGCTTGAAGTTGGATATTTGTTGCACTTACCATTGCCGATTTTCCTAACATGGATTGAGGGAAAATACTAACTTCGGCCCCAGTATCAACAAGAAAACGTGTGCCTGATTGTTTATCATGAACAAAGAAAAGGCGACTGGGTTGAATGGTGCCAAGTGAATTAGTCGCCGCTATTCCTTGGCGGGCCCGTTTCCCTGGACATATCCAGGGCGGCTTTGTCCTGCTGAGTATGAACAAGGACTTATGCACTTCTGGGCTCGTTTGCCATGCTTCCAGTGGTACCAACATTCAGCCCCAGCATGTTGTTGATGCCGACTCGGGCTACGGGAAGCTGATTGGCGAGGGCCGGAATTCTTCGGGCCTCGCTGTCGACTGCGACTTCTGCGGTCCTCCTGTATAGAACAAGTCAAGGCTTGCACCTGAGCAGCCAGTTGAGCAACCTGGGTAGAAAGTCGATGTACTTCACCAGAGTCATTGGGAGTAGCGCAAGCGTAAGTCTGCGCTGGTACCTCTTTAGGTAAGACATGTGAAACAGTAGGCGGACCAGCAACTTCAACAATTTTGTCGGCTAATGCCGCTAGCGCAACCAAGCTGACATCATCGCTTGTAGAAGCGAGAATCAACTGTACATTGGTTGGCAGGCGTTGCAAAAATAATTGCTTAAGTATACTAGTTTCCAAAGTATTAGAGCCTAATAATTGTTGCATTCTCCTAAGAAGTTGGGAGGGCGACCTATCGCCTAACTCTTCACTCGTCAGCAATTTGTTCAGACGCTTTTGCTCGGAGACAGAAGTTCGCTTGACTAGTGCTGCTTTGAGTATCTTGTACGGCTCTGTTTGGGGAGGGGCAATTAAAATATCGCGCACCTCTAGAGCTACCTCTGGTTGTAATGAGGCGACAACATAAGCAAACTTTGTAGACTCAACTGAGACACCTCTAGTTTGAAACTGAGCCTCAACCTGAGCAAACCAAATATCAGGATCATGTGCCCAAAATGGTGGAAGCTTTAAGCTAACATAATAGAACTTGAGGGGATGGTTCAGAAACCTCACTAGGTGATACATTGCTATCGGTATCAGGCATGATAATGACGATGACAAGGTAGATTAGATCAACAGAAAAAAAAAAATCTGGATCACGTCGGGGTCACCAGTTTAGGGAATTTAATCGCCTAAATAAAAGAAATAGAAATAGATTCCTTTCCTACCTTGTCTCGTAGAAACACCTGTTGAGTACAGATACTTGGAACATATATTATATCACAAGTAGTAGTTCAAATATTGCACAGCACCCGTAGAAAGAATATGTAAGACCATGTACAAAGTAATGACGCTTCTTCGCGAATTAAGTAAAGAAGAAGAAACTTATAATCTCTATAAAGTAATAAGGCCTCAGAACCGAGTAGAGAAACAAGCGAAGAAATAGGACAAGAATTAAGATGAAGCTGAATTAGCTTTGCTGTAGATCGATTCAAGACTCTCTAGAATACATGTGCTCTATATGAACAGCTCAGGAGAAGTGATGAAAATAGGTGTGGCAAATAAAGCAAGCAAGTGTAATGTGCCTGTATAAGCTATACCACTAGGTGGTTGCACATCCCAACCCATAGGGTGTGGAATGTGCTTGCCAGAATAAGTATGTATGGCACTCTAGTAATGTAACAGGTGTCACTAAAGAAATGAGTGACAATGGAATAAAAGGCTAGACTTCAAGCCACACAATATAGACAAGACAATAATATATACAAATGCAAAGTTCTCCAAAGGTCAAGTCACTACAGATACAACAACAATAACAAATACAAATAGAAAGACTGACTTGCAGAGAAGAAAAGGAAAGGGGAGAGAAGTAGCGTTGGTAATAATACAATAAATCTCGTACATCTGCGGATTGATCCCCATGATTTTTTTAAAAGAATGTAACCCAGGAACATATGGAGCAAATTGTTTGCAAGAGTGCCACTGCTCTCTAAGTAACATCTGTACCAAGGATACAGGAGAATGCATTGATGGGACTGCGTGTCAAGAAGGCTGGACTGGTGTCAACTGCCAAGGTGATATTTGTTTTAAACAGTCAGTTTCCATATTTTCTATTTTTACTATACATTATTATCACAAATTATACACATCACGATAAAAGAGCCGAAATCCATTTCGTCCTTCATTATTTCTTGCGCTTGTCAAAGCAGGAGGCAAAAACACAACAAGAACCAGGGGGAATTTTTTTTTGATTAAACTAGATTTGCAGTTAGTTTTCATTTGACACGCATTCCCTGCTTTTGTTTTTTATACTGAGTTGAACAACAGAATTCGTTTTTCAATCCATGCAGACTTTAATCTCGATCAAATTTAATTTTGTCATTTAAATCAAACATGAACATAGGTGCCCGAAAAAGTCACGTAATTATGATCATTAGCAGTTCCTCTTAAACTCAGCTATGTACATTCTGTACATCATTTAGTTTTTTTATTATAAAGAACCATCTTATTGCCTTGCGAATTATTATGAATGTTCATGTCCATGCAATCGAAGTGTTCTTGATGTTATGGATTGTTTTTGCACAACAGTAATTGAAAAACAAGATATCGCCTCGCTCGGAATGGTGCTACATAATGTGTTGAATAATTTTGCTTATACAGTTTGTCAAAAAGTGTCATTTTTCACATTTCATGAAATGATCTTAAATTACATATTTTAAATAGACAGAGGTCATACACCTTCTAAAGATGAAAAGATATGAAATTGGGCAATTTGCAAATTCATGAATTTTGGCCAAAAATGATAGGCTTACCCCTTGCCATTTTTGTCAAAAAGTGTCGATTTTCACATTTCATGAAATGATCTGCAATTACATATTTTGAATAGACAGAGGGCATACACACCTTATAGAGAAGAAAAGCCTATCTTTGGCGAACAAATAGTCTGCTCTCGTGTGTCTTGATATTTAATCGTAACTACACTTGAAGGTGAACCTTTGAGAGCCGGATATTTAGTATTAAGATTAAGATTTCCGCACATCAATTGTTGGACAACCTGGAAGTACTTCTATAATATTCGGAAGTACGTGGTCTACAGTTAAAAGCTATATTTTAAAAGCACCATATTTTGTAAAGTTATTGTTTTTCCTATAGTGGTAAATTTGAACCCTGTTTATTATTGTTTTCCTAATCTTTTTTCAGTTCGAACTTCCCATATTCAGGAGGTTGACGGTAATACACGTAAGCTCACATGGGCTCATAGTTTAACATAAGAATAAAGGCGTGTTAAGATATGAAGTAAAAAACCTCAACGGTTACAACATGTAAATGGATCTCATTTGCGAACAACAAAATAATAATATTGATAATGATAACAATAATTAAAAGAAATGTATGAATTAAAAACACTACTACTACTACTACTACTACTACTACTACTACTAGAAGTAGTAGAAGTAGTACCACTACTACTACTGCAACTGATATTAATAATAATAGTAACAATACTGATCTGGCATTTGTATTGCACCATCTATCTATATAACTTCTATTCTGAGGCGCACAAGGAGAAATAGATAAGAATAAGAGTCTGAATAACAGAGGCCCTGTGCCTATACTGAGCTCTCTGTTTAAGATACAGAAATTTGAAGTGTATTAAACTTTACGTCATCAAAACAACAACAAATCTGCAGTTTACCGCTAAATATCTGAATAAACTATGTAAAAAATATATATGAGGCATTACCATCTCTGTTGTGATAGAAAGAAATTGATACGTTTTTAAGGGGATTTTGAATTGAATTGAACTTTATTTCATTCATCAGAAAAACATCATAACAAACATATAAAATACAAAACATAGCGTACAAGTTAAAGAGAACGTTTACAATACAACAACAAAATTATATATGAATGTGGAAAGCCAAAGGCTTTATTGGTGCTGCCACCAAAACAGTAATAAATTATAATACAGTATTATATTGTTGTTTGAGAGGGTGATTAAAAAACTAAAAAGAAGCCTACTAGAGGGGGGGGGGGGGACAAAAACAAACCAAAACACCAAAAGTTTAAATAGAAACTAAAAATATAACTGCCCTGCGAAATTCCTACTTGCCATTAGAATACCTATATTTTATGAATATTTTATATAAACAAGTATAAGCCTGTGTGGGTAAGTGGTATGTGCCTGCGTACGTGCGTGAGGCGTAAAATCTGATATTCTAACAATGTTTCCTCTTCTCATCTGTATATTCAGCGATTCCTGGTACAACATCGGCAAGCTCTGGTATCACTTCTTCAACCATCCCCATTGTTGAAACCACTTATGCTACAACTCAAGCTTCTACTAGTACTAGTGCTACAACTCCTGCCACCCCTACCATCCCTCCACAGCCGATTCATTCTTCTGCCATAGAGAGCTTCAACTACACCAAGGTTAACAATGGCAGACCTACAACATTGGTTTGTATCGTGACAGGATCACCTCCACCGACGTCTGAAAACATCATTGTCACCGATGCAGCCGGTGGAGATGAAGGGATTTTCCTTTGGTGGACCACTGGCAATAAAACAACCAGAACATCCAGGTACCAGGTTAGGGTGAGTCTGGGTGAGGCGCCTCAGAACTTCACTTGTCTTTTGCGCAGACCGGACGGGGAAAGTGTCTCGAAAGATCTTGCTGTCTCTGTGTATGGTAAGTAATTCTGAACCATAATAGCACTTTCTTTTACTACGATAAACTGACAAGAGCTAAGCGTCCTTCGTGAACTTTCACTGTTTAATAATGCGATTGGAATCTTAGTAGTATACTCTTTTGTATTGTATTTAAGTAACAGTGCCTTGTACATCTATATGTATATCACAAACAATGAATACAGATAATTAACACGACTCGTCACTTTGTTTATATTGCCTTTTTTGTCTATCAAAGTCAATTGAAGGGCTTCCATATGTTATTATGATAGATCTTCATGTGGAGGTGTGATTTATTTTGGTAACCAATGTGCGGTGGTCGTGGGTTCGATCGCAGGCACCAGGCGAGGATCCAGGGGGGGGCAGAGCGGGCCTCGGCCCCCCCACCCCCCCCCCCCCCCCCCCGCAAAAAAGAAAAAAAAAGAAAGAGAGAGAGAGAGAGAGAGAGAGAGAGGAAAAGAAGGGAAAGAGGAAAGAAAGGGAAAGAAAGAAAAGGAAGAAGAAAAGAAAAGAAAAGGGAAAAAAAGAAGTAGATCAGGCGGGGGGGGGGCGGGCGTAAGGGCCTTGCCTACCAGCTGTTACCTCCCCCCCCCCCATCACAAAATAAGAGAGAAGGAAGGAAAGGGAAAGAAAAAAGGGAAACTGGAGATAAATGGTAGGAAAAAAGAGAAAGAAGAAAAGAAAAGAAGGGGGATATCATTTGCCATTTTCCCGCCAACGCTCCCCTGAAAATGGGTAAAGAAACGAAAGGAAAAGAGGAGAGTTCAAAGGGAACAAAGAAAAGAGGAAGAAGAAAAGAAAAGGGTGAACAGAAGGAGAACAGTTGCGATTAATCCCGCCAACAACGTGTGGATCGGGGGGGGGGGGGCGAAAGACCCTTTCCCCCCCATAGCAAACCTAAACATATTTTTTGTTTTAAATTATATTTTATTTCCTTCCTCATGATTTCACATAACAAGAAGTTCACATAACAAGAAATTATCAAAATAAGCAATATAAAACAAGATCTTTGATACAAGACACTTCATGAGTTATATAAATCAATGAACATAGAAAAAATCTCAGATTCTACATGATTCTACATGTAACAGTGTATAATCAAAAAACAGTTGAGGAAGGTTTAAAGTTACATAGTACCATCCGGTCACACACTCTCGCACCAACAAACTCATGAACCCCCCTATAGCCCACCCACACCACACCCCCTTTCACACACACAAACACACACATAATACACACACACACACACACACACACACTGCATGCAACCTGTTCCGGAGATTTTCTTCCTCATAAAATTCACATTACAAAATAATTATCACAGTAATACAAAGCAAGATCTACGTACGATACAAAAACATTTCATGAATTACAATGAACATAGAAAAATCTCAGATCATACATGTTTGTACATTTGTTCTTTCATGTAACAGTTAATAATCAAAATAACTATAGAGGAAGGTATGAATTTTACCTAGCCCGACCCAATCACACACTTACAAACCCTCAACTCACACCACACAAACTCTTCACCCCCCCTAGCCCACCCACCTAATACCCCCTTTACGCCGATACACACACTGCATGCAACCTGTTCGGATCGCCCACCTGTACAAGAGAGAGAGAATTAATAATAATAATACCCACATCCATTAAAGTAAAAATGCATCGATTTGTTCCCATTTCTGTAAGTGCATCCCCAGTTTCCCCTTTTTGGAGGCTATTTTGTATTCCTCGTGTCTGTAGTCTTTAAGCATATGTACTACTTTTTGAACAGATGGCAGAGTTCCCTTTTTCTAGAAATATAAATGATATACTTTACAAAAAATATGATACAATTCATTACAAATATTGTAGCAGTATTGCCGGGTATTCCCATAAAAAAGGGTTTCCAATCATCAATGTCAATTTCGATTAAATGTAACTTTTGAATTACCTCCTGCCATAATCTTTTAACTTTAAGACAATCTAAAAATAAATGTTGGTATGTCTCTAATTCTTGTCTACAAAAGGAACAAAAATGGTCTGACTCAAAAACAACTTTAAAGAGCTCTCTTTTCGTATATACAGCCCCTTGTAATTGTTTGTATTGAAACTCTCTATGTTTATTACATAACATTGCACATTTCATCCTTGTGAATGTTTCTTTTAACTCCGTCATTCCAAGATCAAATTGACATTTACCGTCTGTAACATGTAATGTATACTCTTTTTGAAGTTCTACAATGAAGTAATCATATAACCGCCTAGACTTTATATCGCATAGTTTCAATAAACGTCCCAATATCATCAATTCTATTTCAAAATTTTCAGTGTCCACTTCCATAAAATCACTTTGTATCCATTCTTTTCTGATTGCTGAAAAGATCTTTTGAATTCTAAGCAAGCTTTTAGTTGCAAAACTCAAATTTAAAAAATGAAAGATCAGTTTTAAATGACCTCTGACAATTATATCTGATGCTTGAAGTATACCTTTCTGAAATAGTTCGACATCAACAAATGTTTCATTGCTGAGACATATACACTTATTGCTAAATATAATCGGATTATTCTTATTTTCTCCAAAGTGTCTGCATTTATCTAATTCTTGCCATGCTTTCAACATATCTTTATAAAACAATGGTATACCCTTCAAGTCCATTTTATTTATATCATAATTACAAAGAAATATAATTCGACCCCCAGTGATCTGAAAAAGTGGTAAAATGTTACTTTCCAACCTGAATGCTTTTCTCCACAGAGCATCCGTTTGATCTACATTATTCTCTGAGTCTTGACAAATATTTTAAAATTCGTTACTCTGAGCCCCCCAGCGCAGTTATCTTGATATAATATTTTCCGTTTTATTCTGTCTCTCCCTCCCCAAATAAAAATAAAAGAAATCTTTTCGATTTCTTCAAAAATGTTTTGTGGGACTGACATAAGAGAAGAAATATAATTTAGTTTTGAAAATACATATATCTTCGACAATTTAATTTTGCAAAACATCGTTAAATCTCGTTGCTTCCACCAACCGATTAGTCTTTTGATTTTGCTCAAAATTTCCTTATAGTTCAAATCATCTTTTACTTTGGAATGACGTGCTAAATATACCCCTAGGATCTTTATATGTTGTACCCTATGCCAAAAAAGAGGTAAACCCGGCTTATCACTTTCCTCTCCTTACCACATAAAATGTGTCTTATCCATATTTATGTTCAATCCACTTAATTTCTCAAAGTTTTTGGAAACTTTCTTCACTTTATCAATTGAGTCCATATCTTTTAAAAACAATGTAATATCATATGCATACACAAATTGCTTTATTTCTTTATTCCCAAATCCTACTCCTTTAATGCTCTGATCTTTCCTAATATAACGAGCTAGTAATTCGATAACTATTACAAATAAATATGGAGATAGGGAGTCACCTTGTCTTACCCTTCTATTAATTCCCCGTTCATCACGCAACTGCTAACATTAGTGTAGAGGGTTGTTAACCCTAGAACATAAAACTTTACCAAACCCAAACTGTTCAAAAGCTTTAAATAAAAGTTTATGGGAAATGCAGTCGAATGCCTTTTCAAAATCTACGGCAATTAAAAAGCATACAGGCTGATGCAAGGATTGAAAGAGTGTATCATCAATTAACCGAACTGCTTCCCCAATATCCCGATCTTTAACATAGCCCACCTGATGGTAATGAATAATATCCTCCAACATTTGGCTCCGTATTGGACAACGCCCCCTATCGTCAGAATCCAGCAGCCTAACATGTTAGCCTACTGACTTTGACCCCCCCCCCCAAAAAAAAATCGACGAAAAGCACATCCACCCCGAAGTACTTTGACACTAGCTCTTTCATTGGAACCCTCATGTCCCATTGACTTTTGAAAGTTCACCCACCGTAATTTGGTCAAAATAGGTCGCTAGCTCGCAATTGCCTATATAACACATAAATTGTGAAAGAAGTCGATCTTTAGACTCAATTTTCCACGCGATTGTAAAGTTATAGGCCAAGCACACGAAGGATAACAAGCATGAATTATCATAGATCACTTCTGATCGGTTCATTATGTCTATTTCAGCCAACCCCCACCGTAATTTTTCCATTTAGTATAGACAAGCATTTTGCCGAGGTAAGCAAAAACATGAATATTCATGATCACCATGAACTATTCGATTATTTACAGAGGGGTGCAAATGTGCACCAAATCAAACTCCCCTACTTTAAGTCAAGTAAGTCATTGTATTATGTAGTTTGGTAGGTTTATTTTAATAACTGTCTAATTATCAGATATCAATGATAGTTTAAAGATATGGAAAATGTTCTGGTATTTTATATTTAGCAAAGCAATTTCACATACAAATTCACTACCAAGTGTCGTCTAACTCGCCGATTGCCGTCTGCTATACCGTGTGAGTAAAAAAAAAGTCTACACCTAGAAAATTTCTAATTATTTTTAAAATCATCTATGAACAGTAAATTATTATACATCTTATGAAAGAGTGTTTTATCCCAAATCATTTGGTATCATTTTTGTGTGGTATGTGTTCACGCTTGGATGAACATGAGGCATTGTTTGCGAGAGTTCAAAAATCGACTTGCGCCAAAGTGATGCCTACAGCATGTATTATGTTTGGATTAGCGGAGTTAGAGAATGAATTGCATGTATCAAATGAAATGCATTGCATATATTTTTTTGCAAAGGGCAAAGTCACACACACCCACACACACGCGCACAAATGGTCGTTGATATTTGAAATTTGATATTTGATATGTGTGGCATGATTAATTTTGTTAGGGATGTTATTTGGATCTGCAAAGACCAAATTAATACCCAAAACCCAATTGTTTTATTTAAACATCACGTAGGCAACTTTGGCGCAAGTCGATTTTTGCACTCTCGCAAACAATGTCTCCTGTTCATCCAAGTGGAACACATACCACACAAAAATGGTACCAAATGATTTGGGATAAAAATATGTCTTTCATAAGACATATAACAATTAAATGTTCTTTGATGATTTTTTAAATAATTAGCAATTTTCTAGGTGTAAACTTTTTTTGGACTCACTCTGTATACGTCCAACGAGCGAAAATGAGGCAACCGGAGCAATATGACAGAGAAAAGGAAAGGAAAGGAAAAGAAAAGAGGAGAGAAAGGGAAAGAGAAAAAAGAGAAAGAAGAAAGGAAGGGGAGATCAGTTACGATTCCTCCCCAAACAAGGTGTAGATCAGGGGGAGATGGGGGGGGGGGGGGGGAGGGGAGGGGGCTTTGGGGGTGACAGATGCCCCCCAAATATAATTCAAACGTGGCTTATTTCTTATTCGATACCGGTGATTTACAAATGTTGTTGAAATGACATAATTTTCCGAGATTTTTCCTCAATGTTTAGTAAATTATACTTTTTTATGCGTTTGTTGGAAAATGGCAGATTCATAAAGAAATAATAGTGACTTGCCTTTGTCACAAATAATAAGGTTTGAAAATTTGCTCATCTGACCGTGATTAAAGGCCTAAAACCCCTGAGCTTCCAGGGGCTCTGTCCCCTGGATTCTACCTAGGGCCCTAAGTCAGGCACCTGGATGCTCATCTGACGGTTATTTAATGCCTAAAACCCCTGAGCTTCCGGGTGCTCCGCCTCCTGGACCCCACACCAAGTTGTGTCCTGCCTGTGTTACAAATAAGGTATCAAAATGTGCTCATCTGACCGTAATTTCATGCCTATACCCCCTGAGCTACTGGGGCTCCACCCCCTAAACCCCACGCCAATTCGTGACCTGCCAGTGTCACAAATAATGTTTACAAATATGCTCTTCTGACTGTAATTTATTGCCCAAAACCCTTGAGCTTCCGGGGGCTCTGCCCCCTGGACCCCACGCTAATTCGTGTCCTGCCAGTGTCACAAATAAGGTATCAAAATATATTCATCTGAACGTTATTAAATGCCTATATCCCCTGAGCTTCTGGGGCTCCACACCTTGACCCCCCCCCCCAGCAGAGGTTACGCCTCTAGACCCCACACCAATGTACGCAACGCTCTACCTGATCGTTAATACCTACCCCCCCCCCTATTACATAGAGAACGTTCAGCGGGGCCTGCATGTAAGAATGGGGTGTTGCGGTTTTGTTTTGTTTGTTTACCCCCCCCCCCCACTCCCCAAACGTTTTTGCTCATTTCGCCACTGCCGGTGTCACCATAACGTACCAATATTTGGCTCGCATAATTTCAAATTTGGCCCCCCTCCCTAAGAAATTCTGGATCCACGCCTGACAGGCACAGCACCGACCCAAAGCAAAACACGACTCCAACCACTCCGAACCCATTGAAGAAAGGAATATAGACCTAGTGGATTGACGAAAGACTTTGTCACCACTATTGCAAAAACCCCTCTACATGCTCACGCTCACAACTGTCTGGAATGTTTTCCAGGGAAGAGAGATGGTGCATATATTGTGTCCCTCAATGTATCAGATGACGGGAAAAATGTCTGTGAAGCGTTTAGTGACGTTATTTTCCATCAATAGTCGGTGACATCTCACATCGCAATATTATGTATAGAGAATACGATAAGTCCGTGGGCCTAGAATTAATGAACTTGACGGTTGGTACCTTTCTGAAATACTCCCAGAGTTTAAAAAAAAATATTTAAAAAAATCGCGTATTGATATATCATGTACATACAAAATGTCAGAATCATTATTCATTCGTATCCGCTCCGATCCTTTGCCTGTATCAAGAGCATAGCACAACTTGAATAAGACTAACCAACAATTCGTCCCTATTTTCACGAAGTGACGGAACTAGTGAATGATAATCCCATACAATTTGCGTGCGGATTTTTCTTACTACCGTCACTTCGTGAAAACAGGAACGAATTTTCTGTTTCATTTTTTTTGTTGTCATTATTGTTTTTTGGTTATTGTTTAAAGATCATTTCCATAATGTTGGTGCGAGGTGTGTGTAAAAGGGGGTTGAGATATAAAACTTATGTCAGTAATACAATTTCCCTGTAACAACCATTACTTTTTTTCTTCATAGAAGTTTGTTTACAATTACATTTTCGTTTCAGAACCTCCAAGCTTTGTTGAAGCTAACATACTCGTCCAAGACATGACCTCTCACTCGATCACCATACGATGGACACCTTGGAATGAGAATTATGATCATGGTGATGGGCCTGTGATTGGATATCGAGTCTACTACAACACACACGGACAGGCTGACATAGCTTGGGCTTCAAGAGATCTCATCAGAGAACCAACTTTCACCATCACTTATTTGACACGGGACAAAGAGTATGATTTCAGAGTGACTGCTTCGAGAGAGTGGCGAGCGGGTGAGGGGAGGTACAGCTCAGCAGAAAGAGCTAGGACAAAGTGTACTGGTAAGTGGTTAGAGCGGTAGATTTCTATCATGACAACCAGGCGCGTACGCAGGGGGGGGGGGGGGGGGGGGGGGTGGGGGGTTGGGGGTTGAACCCCCCTTTAATTTTTGTATGTGTGTGTTTTGGAGGAGAAAAACAAAATTCGTTTTGTTTTTAATTTAACATATATTTAATTTTTTAAATATTTTTTTAAATGTGGTAACGGGTGACCCAAAAAGCTAACCTTACCCCCCCCCCTCCCCAAATCGATCGGCCAAATTTTCAAATTCTGAGACACACACACGCAAAAATATGCACTCTTACCCCCCCCCCCCTCTAAACGTCTTTAAATTAAAATTAAGTTTACGGGCACTTATTTTATTGAAATTTATAGGTGGGTAAAGTAAATTTAATCATTTGAGTCCATCTCTTTCAAAAAATTGTATAACAAATATTAAAAACAAAACCATTCAACTAAGCAGTTACAAAAAAGGTTCCGACGTTGTCACTTCTGGATAGAAATCCTTAACTGCTACACAATTTTGTTTGTATTTGTTATCTTGAGTACATGGATACCAGGGTCCCTTGGTATACAATATATATTTAGCATATATATATATATATATATATATGCAGTAGCACTTATGAAATATAAAGGATAGTAGTTTATTGAGTGATAAGAAAACTTATTATTTACCAAAAATGTTGACAAAAAAGCTGAAGTGTTAGATATAACAGGAAATATATATAGTCACAACATGAAATGTATAATGATAAATATAATGTAAGTAATGATAAATACAATTAAAGTAAAAGTACAGTATATTGGATATTACGATTATTATTTCCATCCTGACTGTTTAACAGTAACAGTAATGTTTTAAGGTTCCATAGACCTCCATTACATTTGATTTTATTAAAGGTTCTCGATTGTTAAATTTCCCACTCGCGAATGTAGAGCTGGTAAATATGGACTGAATGTAGTGAATTCACCCTTGAGCAAACGAATGATCTAGACAGCACAATAAAAATCATACATGCCGTGATTATTGTATCGTAACTTATAATGACCAGCAACTAAATTACGAACATCATATGTCTTTTTTTTTCGTTTTAACAATTTTGCAGCACCTTCTGAGCCACCTGTTTTGTCTGAGAGAAATAGAGGTCGCACATTCATCACTTTGGATTGGGAGGTAAGCTAGAATGATGCACATAATTTCTTATTATCAACTTTGCATAATCGCATTCAGTTCAATTTATATTATATCAAAAATTAAAACTTGCTTAATTTGAAAATAAACGGACCTAAATACCGCAATTTACATTAATGTAATTTTACATTACAATTGCTAAACCTGCACTAGACAAATTATTTTTTCTGTTAATAAGTTTGAATATATAGCGCTGTGTATGTTGACTCCTTATATTAAAAAGATAAGGAATCATCGATGAAGATGCGTTCAGAGTGTTTTGAAAATTTAAGGTTTGGCGGTGAATGTGGTAAACTTACTGTTTGCCAATTTGTCATTTTGGCGTACTCTTCCCAATTGTCATACATATATTTATAATAGGTAATACCAGAGGAATCATGGGGATGCAGAGCCCTTTCTGGATTAGAAATCAATGTTAGCGTCGATGGGCAAAATGGCTTTCCTCGAACCTTGTCATTCGATACTACAGCGGGAACTGCTAACATTGGACAGCTTGAGGATTGTACTACATATAACATCAACGCAGCGTTTAGAAACAAAGACGAGTTGGGAATCTCTTCAGAAATACTGTCCGTGAGCACGTCGATACGTAAGAATATTTGTATTCGTATTTATATGATTATTTGCGTTGAGTAGTACAATGATAACGCTTTGGCTGTAATACATTGTTTGTTTAATTTTATTTGATCTGTCAAGAATGGTATGGTATGGTATTTATTGAATCATGCATCGCAGTTATATACTGCATTACACATGGATATATACATCTATTTTAAAGACGAGTGTACAATTTAAAACAGTATCATTTACATAATTATAAGTACACGTATATGTCACATGTTTATCTTAAATTTGGTACCAAATGTAAAACAAAAGTAAACATATGGCTCCGAATAGTCTCATTGGACAACGCCCCCTATCGTCAGAGTCCAGCAGCCTAACATGTTAGCCTATAGACTTTTACCCCCCCCCCCAAAAAAAAAAAACTTTAAAAATTCATTTTTTGTTTAAACGAAAAGCACATCCACCCCGACGTACGTTGAGACTAGCTCTTTCATTGGAACCCTCATGTCCCATTGACTTTTGAAAGTTCACCTACCGTAATTTGATCCAAATGGGTCGCCAGCTCGCCATTGCCTATATAACACATGTGCAACAAGTCGAACTTTGGATGCAATTTGCCATGCCATTGTAAGGTTATAGGTCAAGCACACGAAGGATACCAAGCGTGAATTATCATAGATCACTTCTGATTGGTTCAGTATGTCCATTTAACCCCCCCACCGTAATTTTTTATTTAGTATAGGCAAACATTTTGCCGAGTTAAGCCAAACATGAATATTCATGACACGCCATGGACTATTCGATTATTTACAGAGGGGTGCAAATGTGCACTACATCAAACTCCCCTACTTTCAGTCAAGTATTGCATTGTATTATGTCGTTTGGTAGGTTTATTTTACTAACTGTTTAATTATCAAATATCAATGATAGTTTAAAGATATGGAAAAGGTTCTTGTACTTTATATTTAGCAAAGCAATCTCACTTTCAAAATCACTATCAAGTGCCGTCTGATCCGCCGATTGCCGTCTGCTATATACGTTCAAGGCACATTTATCTGTGGACTGTGATGTAGACAGTTTACTCGTCATTGTAGATTTATGAGTAGCCATCTGTCATGTATTAGTCTTTAACTGTTGACACACATACAATTACCACACACACGAACACTCTCACTCCCCCCCCCCCCAACACACCATTTCCGCACACTCGGTTCACACATCATACACAATGGCCCTGCAACATAGTGGAACATTCTAGTTTGGGAGTGACGTCGAACTAGCTACGTTTGTGCTGACAATGGCCTAGCGAGCGAAAATGAGACAACCGGGGCAATATGAAATACGAACAGGAAGGAAAATTTGTACCTGAAAAAAATATGAATTCAAAGTGAGGAAGAGAAAAGGGTAAGATGTAGAGAAAAAAAAATAAAAAGGGAAAGAGAGGCGGGGGTGAGAGGAAGAGGAGGAGAGAGGGAGGGAAAATGAGAAAAAGAGAAATTAGAGAGGATAATAGACCGAGAGATAAAGTGAAGAAAAAGAAAGAGCAGGAAAGATCGAGAGGTGGAGAAAGAGAGAACGCGAGAGAGAGAGAGAGAGAGAGGAATGAGAGAGAGAGAGAGAGAGAGAGAAAGAGAAAGAGAGGATAATAGACCGAGAGATATAGTGAAGAAAGAGAAAGAGTAGGAAAGATAGAGAGGTGGAGAAAGAGAGAAAGAGAGAGAGGAACGAGAGAGACGAACAAGAGGTAAGAAGGGGGAAGAGAGAAAGGGGATCTTGCCAACAATTAAAAATTACATACAAATTGACGATAAAAAGATAAAAGTATGCATTGTATGTATTGAATAATAAGATGAACAAAAAATACATTGTAAACATTGTATGGCGCACCTAAAAATCTTTGGTAAGTTATATAAAAATGTGTCAATGAGAATTATATATTTTTTTTTAAACGCAGATGGCAGTAGAAACATTACGAAAGTGTAATAACAACAAGTCTTATAACAACATTAAAATACAGGCGTATATAGCAGAGAAGCAGGATTCTATAAGAGTAATTGCAGACCTGCGTAAACTAATAGTTTAAATCCCCCTTGGACTGTCCCCCCCAAAAAACAAAAACAAAAAATAATAATTTTGGGGCTGCTTCCTACCCCCCCCCCCGAAATATTGGTTGGCACTTTTTTCAAATGAAAAATAAAATAAAATTAGTTTTCAATGTCCCCTAACCCCCACTGAGCGAAATATTGGTCGGCGCGATTTTTCTAATTTCACCTCCCCCCCCTCCCGTAGCAAAAAGCTAGATCAGCCACTGCGCGTTGAAATTCGTCATCCTTCGTTATTAAACGACGAAATTCCCATACCATCTTTGGTACAAGCTCGCTGATTGGCTGTTTATTCCCTGAGCTTGCGAAATACCCCTAATATTTGTCGAACCGGCAACAACCTATATGTAGTTTGGATTATGTCTATTGAAATACTATTATTATTATCAGGTGAATGATATATTTTGTATCGAGGCACTTCACAAAGACGTATGCATTAAATTTGGTTACATTACGAAAAGCAATACCTCTGTAATATACGACGCGTTCACCGAAAAGCAAATCCGCGTATTGTAACGAGGGCTGTCTGTGTGCGACGGCCGTAAACCTCAGAGCTCTGCGTCGTGAAAGGTTTGTCCGCTGAGCGAAAACTCGCTATTACTCGTATGTTTACGGATCTTCCATTTTTGTATACCCAAAACACATCTACTTAAATTGCAAATTACATGTTCCGTTAACATGTATATTTATTTCCAGGACCCGCAAGTGTAGAAGCCCTACAGATGTCACCTTCAACCACACAAATTGAAGTCAGCTGGGAACCGTCATCTAGCATATGCTCCCCTGACTACTATATCATACGCTATAGTCTATATCAGAAGCTTGCCTGCCAATCACCAGAAACCACTCCAACAGAGTTTGAAGTTAACACCACCTCTACACAACTCAATAATTATAATCTAGTGGGGTTGGAGCCTTACTCGCGATACAAGATCTCCGTTATAGCTGTAAATGGTGCCGGGCAGAGTGAACCCACGATCGGCTATTCAGATACTATGCCAGGATGTGAGTAATGAACTAATAAGCAAAGTATCCTTATATATAAACAGTTTCAAGAAATGTACAAGGTCATAATTTTGTTATCCGTGTTATGATAATGAATAATGGATATAATATACAGAAACAAAGTTGCTGTGGGTCCAAAGCTCGTCACGTGAAATCGATTGCGAGGATCGTAATAAAGATATATTCCAAGTCATGAAAATATAACCCCTTGGGAAAATATAAACCCATTCGGTAGTCCGAAAATGTATCATACGCCTTACCAGTCAAATCTCTATTAGATTCCCTGCCTATAACATACGCATTGATCTAAAAATATCATTATCAAGAATGTTTCTTTATTTAAATCATGAATGGTACCATTTGGTTGCCATGCTTTTATTCCCCTTCACCCTTCACCCTTCACGCTAGCCTTACTACGTAACATGTTAACGGACTTAGGTAGAAGTCGTCGCTCTATATACAGAGCAAATTTATTTGTAATTTCTATTCACATAATATAAACAATGACAGAAAATGAAGAACCAAATGATATATAAGAAATGAGCATTTAAATATCTTTGAACTTTTTTATAGTCATTATAATGCAAAATGATTTGGTTACAGGAAATGAAGGAACAAAACGAACCTAATTAAAAGCAATGCTGTTTAGGTGTAGGTTTGCACAATGATAAAGCACAATAATAAAGGTACGTTTTCTTATATTTCTGATTCACTTCAGCAACTTCCAACATTACAAATGTCAGGGTTAATCCAGAAAGGACGTCTCCAACAAGAATAGGATTCACCTGGCAACCTCTCAACTGTAGAAATGTGAATGGAGTCTTCTGGTACTACTTTGCAAGAATCTTCAAGAATGGTGATAGAAGTTATGGAATGGCTGGGAAGACATACTTGGATGATGACTTTTCATACTCATCAGTAGAGTTCAATGGTCTTGACGCATGCACGATATATGAACTTAATATATATGCCCGCAACCGTGATGTGTCAATTCTTGGAAATCTGTCTCATGCTATCGGTGTAACGGGAGTTACTTGTAAGTGTCAAAGAGTACAGAGATAATACTTTTTAGAATCACCCTCGTGATGTCAACTTGCCCTGCTTTGTGTATGAATTCCAATTATATGAACCTCGTTCCAAAACTGTGTATTTGAATAATATTTGTGGAAGAGATCCACATTTCTATAATGATACCAAGGTTTCATTGGATATATATGCCCATATACATGTACAAAATCACATTGTAAATTCAAGGATCATGTCTTTGCGACATTAAAGTATTTTCATATAGGTATTGAAATATTTTACCCGTTGACAAAGTGTCGTTTTTTTTTTTTTTTTAACTTTCCTTCAATCTCAGTCAGTAAGTTTTATTGGCGAAACGACTTTAAATTTAATTATTTTAACAATTTTCGAGGAATTTTTATAAATAGTTTCAAACCTGAAAATGTTATTATCAATCATAATGTTATTTATGATTATTATAATTAACTGTGATTCAGGTATTGACCATGTATTTATTACACAGCTAACAGTTATCATAAGAGGAAAAAGGTATAGATACAAAGATAAGATTAAAAAAAATCTCTTTCTGGTATCACGCTTTTGTCCACCGCATTATGATGCCTTAGGCGCCCAAATATACAACCTAGCTTTTAGCAGGCTTCCAATTCGTATGCTCACTGCAATCAAGGATACCTTTTTGTTGGATAGACGTTATCACATTCTTTATCACCCCGCCCCCTCCCCACAAAAAATAAAAATAAAAAATAGGTAAAAACATGTTCAATGTTTACACAGGTAGAAATATATTTGGCTTCATCCTTAGATACAGAGAAAATTAAGCTACGAAGTTCATGATAATGTAATGATACGGCGTTGCAAGACTAGAAGGCAGTTCTCTGTGTTATGGTTATTGGTTGGTGTAATATAACCCCTCTAGAATACAAACCGCTATCCTAAAATAAACGATATTTCGCAAGATTAACAATTGAAAATATTCTCTCTATTTGTGTTGAATATAGTCACCAGTGCATCCGCTTATGCAACTGGGAATCAACTAAGAGTTCAGTGGAGTGTTCCGTCTCGATGCAATGTGGATTACTACAGGGTATCATATCAACTCATTTCACGTAAGGCATGTCAAGATGTTCCTGTAATAGATGCTCCAGTCTACGAACTCAACGTCACATCGTTGTTTACAGATGTCTCCAAATACCTTACAAACTTGGAATATTACGCCACTTATAACGTCTCCATCATATCTGTAATAATGGGAGAGGAGAGCCTACCTATGAATGTTAACGGAGACACACGAGAAAGAGGTATAGACACAAATATGATTATACTAGCTTTGGCGTATCTACGAGGAGGGGGGGGGGGGGCAGAGGGGGCACTAGCTCCGGGTGGCTCTTGAAGGGAGCGCCAAACAAACATAACAAACGCGACAGATAGGGGGCGCAGGAAAGGAAACGCAAAAGAAAAATAGAAAGGGGATTAAGGGAAGACAAAGAGGATTATAAAATGAAACTTCAATTTGCAGAATGAATTGCAATACAAATAAGGCTTTTTTTTAATTAAGGTATTTAAATGCGAAAGTTTTGAAGCTCGGTCGCTTTGCTCATCGCGTTTGTTCCGTCATGATCCTTGAATCTCGCGCCCCATTATAGGATTTAGTTTACATACCGTATTCTTTGAAGCTACCCTTTTTATAATCATCATCAGCCTATGGTTAAATATAAGACAAAGAACAAGTGCAAAACCGTATTCAGTTATTTGTAACGGTTCATTAAATTGAAAGAAATCACAATCTTTCCCGGCTTTTTTGTTTGCACCGAGCAAGTTTATCCCTGGATACTCCACAAAAAACACAATTTTGTAACGCATTACATGGCAAGCAAGTCCACTTAATAATTCACGTATCGAATCAATCGTTTGTTCTGGTATATGTTTATCTTCTGTGGTGTTTTGTAGGCCCGGAAAGACAAAGATCCTACTATTGTTGTTGTATTGGTCGTTATAACGGAGATCCTTGCGTGACCCTTACGATGAGATTCTAAGTTATAAGAGAAATATTGTCACTTTCCATAGTGATTTACTTTATTTCTTGTGTAGGTAAGTACACCCCAAAATCCAGTTTTCTATTTCTGTTTTGGATTTACCCCTTATATCTAGTTACATCTGCTATATTGTTAATTATTTATTCAACACTGTGATTTTCTTCACAGACCCCTCTGCTATCGAGTCAGTGTCGTACACCTCTACCGCCCACTCCTTGCGCTTTGTGTGGGAGGAACCCTTTTGTGAAAGCCTACATGGTGTTTTGGATGGCTATGAATACGATCTCTATGATCTTACTGGTGCGGGGAGAACTGTCCGGAATACATCGAACACACGAAGAAACTATGTATTAATATCTGGTCTTGATGCTCGCACAGAATATCGCTTCAGGATAAGTGTCGTTACTACCCCACTGAGAAGGAGTGAATGGCATATGGAAATGGCAATGACTAATATATCAGGTTTGCTAAATGAGATATAGGCCTATCGTACATGTGTTTCGGTTATAAAGATATGAAATATGCAATTTGTCCATTGTACACATTGAACTATTAGCGATTCAATAGTAATATAATGGATAGTATTGGGAACTGTATGTTTCAAATTCCAATTAAAATCTCTTGACGTTGCTCCAAGATAGGTAGATAGCTTTTAGTTTTACTGCTAGCCTAGTAAAGGCTCATGAATAATACAAATCCAACATACATCAGAAAACTAAATTAATTGAAGTCAATACATATTCTTAAGATAGAGATTAGATTTAGTGTAATCACAGTGTAATCAATGAATAATTGGGAACCTGAATTAGCCCGAATGAAATGTTTATTCCTTCCTTTCTGTACACTCATCAGCTCCTGTTATTACAGAGCTTACCCAATACCAGGTAAACAGTGGCACTCCTGGCCTAACAGTATCATGGCAACCTCCTTCCTCTCCTCCATGCCAGCCTACGCACTATGAAATCAAGTACTATGTTCGTCAAGGCGATATGTGTGACAATACTTCGAGTGATCGTATAACGACTTCAGCAGGGACTGTCAATGGTTCAACTTCCACCTTCAATGTCCTGGAGTTGCGTCCCAACTCTGAGTACATGGTGTTCGTGAGAGGCGGAACCAGTAGCGGTTATTGTGATTCGGATTCCCAATCAGCTACTACACGATATTCATGTTAGTATTGTGTGTGTGTGTGTGTGTGTGTGCGCGTGTGCGTGTGCGTGTGTGTGCGTATGTGTGTGTGCGTGTGTGTGTGTGTGTTTATAATGTGAGTATGAGGGTGTGTGTGGGTGTGTGAATCAGGTGAAGGAGGAAACAGAGAGCTTACAATACGGCTAGACCAATTTACAGCTAATGATCTACATTATATGATGCTAGACTTAAGTCAGTTCTTTATCTGACTAATTTGAATACAAGGGCAACCTTAATCCTAACTGGTAGTTGAACGAATAAACTTTGAATAAGACCTTGCAAAATATCATTGGAGAATATGTTATATGAAATAAGCTGGCTTGGAAGTTCAGTTTAGAAAAGGTATACTACAATGGGTTAGAGAATGTTTACGAAGACAAAATGTAGATTAGCTGATAGTAAGGAAATGTAGATGAAGTACAAATTGAAAAATAAGAAAAATGAATGAGAATGAGTTTTCCTCCTCTATTTTACAGATCCTACTGGTCCTCCAACTTCTATTCAGTCCACTTCCATCAAGAAACGCAGTATTGTTTTCACTTGGGAGAAACCAGAATGTGGTTATCGTAATGGACCAATCTCAAGCTACGAAGTTATGCTCTCCAATTCTACAGGTAACCTAAAGATGAAATAGGGTATGAATACCTGGTCGTGTGCTAAATAAGGTGGAATCCCAGAGATTGCTTGTTTGAAAGTAAAGTTTAAATTAAAAAATCTATCTAAAAGGGTATCTGCCCTTGGCATCATTCCTTGTAATGCTTCTACAATTCATTAAATACATATAAATTGTATTTATTTCGTGTGTAAGAATGATAAAGGATAATTTTATCTATAAAATGTCAAGGTAAAACCTTGACAGCATGGATCTCCTAGCTGAATTGCTTTCTGTTGCTGAATGACAATATGTTCTAGTGTCATATTTCTTTGCAAAAAATGACCGGCATTTTTTCTCTGGTAGATGAAATTGATAGATTCGACGAATAACACTGGATAACACCGAATAGATAAATATATTTGTTTATTCTAAGCGCCAACCAATGTAGTTTTTTTGCAATTATTTTTGGAAATAATAATAATAATGATACTAATTTTATTTAACGCACAGGAGGTATTGTCTAACTCAGTATAATCATTCAACATGAGCGGATAGGTCATTTTGCGGACTAATCTTTTGCAATTTTAAAGCCTGAAGTAATTAAGCCCGCTGTTTTTGTGTGGATACCTTTAGGATATTCTGAACGCAGAATCTCGATTAATGATGAATTATGGTCAGTACTTAAGTGTTGCTGTAAGCTAGAGGGTCTATTTGTCAGTGATGTGTGGATAAAAATATTTAGAGAAAAATTGACTTAGGTTCAAACATTGATCAAGTGATCACGACCGGCGAAGGCATATAAGATGTAGTATTCAATATGGTCTTGCATCATGATCATTCTCTTAATTTAATCCGTCAATCATACATGAAGACAAATCTGCGCGACATTTTAAAATTAATGGTTTCCATTGTTCTATTCCAGGGGCCTCATTTCGAGATTTCCTTAAAATAACAACCAGTCTAGCTATGTTTCCGATGTACTAGCTTTATACTCCAGATTAAAATTGACGCATGATGTTTTGTAAAGGTGTTTTAGTCTAAAAGATAAGTCTCCGGACTGTAGACCACAAGGTACGGGATTCAAATCACAACACGGCCCTAATGTAAGTTAGCAAGACGTTACATTTGCCACTCTCTACTCAATTATAAATGTGTACCCGATATGCATGAAAAGTAACTTTGGCGGCTCGGCTGTAAGCAGGGTAATAATGTCTAAGGGACATGGGCGCCACTGTGTGATGCATATGAACACTTTCAGAGAAGCCATATATTATTCATGTTGTTCATTTTCAGGACACGTGGTTTATCATGGTAATGTGTCAGGACCTGAGCATGAGATACTCGACCTCATCCCCTATTCGAATTACAGCATTAGAATCAGAGCTTGGAACTATGAACTAGTAGGGGAGTATGGTCCCGCGATTTGGGCACAGACAGGTGAAGCAAGTAGGTCTCACAATGCATTTCTATCAATTTTATTTTGATAACGATGAAGGAAAAAAAAGCGTTAAAGACGAAAATTAAATCTTGTTCAAAATATAGCTGTTTGGTATCAATGTCGACCGTGTATCTATAAAACCAGAAATACAACTCTGAGAAAAATCATGTTGTACTAAATTTTTTGATCATATAGACTTGATCATATACAGGAAACTAATGTTATGAGAACATGTACTTGTACAATTATGTTTTTGTTGTTACATTATTCACCCTTTTTTCATCCCCTTCCCAAACGAAAAAAAGAGCATAGAGAATGTTTCCCTTTAAAATAAATGGATCCCTAATTAAGTATTTATTTCCTGTTATAAAATAAAACGTAATAGAGTAATCTTGAATTCTAGATTTCTTGCACCCAAAAACCTTAATGACAGCTGTCCAGGATGGGTTAGTGTCTCTGAGTGTGCGTGTATGCAATGTGCGAGTACAATAAGATAATATTATTGCTTTAAAATATTTTGCTTCTTTCGAAGTCACAGTCAATGTAATAATCATCTAAATTTTGACATTGCTTGTTGAAATCTATCTTCCGCCAACATTGCCAGTCAATAGCTTCACTATGAGGATTTTTTAATTTAGACTAACCGACATAAAACGAAACATGATTCTATTTTATACTACTTGCAATGTGTGATAGACCATTAAGTTGTTTCGTCTATAATTATCCACGAATTTTCTCCATGATGTGTACATTACAGAGCCAGCGCCACCAATCGGAGTAAATCTGCCATCTTCCGACCAGGAGAGCATCACAGTAGAATGGATGTCACCGAACCCTCCTCTGGGCAGGATAATAGGTTACAACATTCTCTATTGGGAGACGGATGATGTTGATGCCACGCCCAGACACGTCAGCATTCCGTGTCGGGACGGGCTTTGCTCTGACATTAACTTCAAGTTTTCCACAGTTATTCCCCATCTCCAGCTGGACATGAATTATTCCGTTCAGGCAAGTGTGATTCCTGAAGGCGTTTTCTAAAGGGATTCTGTATATTGAAAATGGGATATAAAAATACTTTTTCATAAATATTGTGATAACGGACCTATGGTTTAAATTAGTATCCATCCGTAAAAAGAGTTTCTGTCGACAATGTCTGCAGAGATGGCATCGTCAATCTTGCGTCTAGCTAAGATAACTAAAAGATGTAAGGTTTCACGATATGTTTGTTGTAAGACAGCTCATTATAGAACTTAAGGGATGACATTCAATGGATGATGCGGGACCAAACCAGGAGAAGCAATCTGTAAGTTTCCTGATTTTTCTAATGAAAAAAAATATATATATGAGTATGGTGCAGAATTTCTTTTGCACCATCTTTGTGTCTATATATTCTTTCTGATGAAATGCTTTTATAATAAACCATTCATGCTAAATGGAAAAAAGTGTCAGGGGGTCCATAACTTTTCCGTCCATCCATTCAAGGTCAATCTCTAAATTGTCATTAAATTGTTCTACTCTGCATTAGTACTTTCCCGCTCTTCTTCTCCCTTTTCTATCACCATGTTTTTCTTCCATTATACAGGTTATGGCGGAGACCATTCGTGGTGTTGGCGACTCAAGCCCGGACCCACCCGTTGTCAGGATTACATCAGAAGGAAGTACGATATCTGTCTTCTCATTTCTATAATGTCCCATGTAGATCAAAATAATGAATGTAGAAATATACTCACCCCCATTCAGAAAGGGAAAGAAAGAAAGAAACATTCAGACACAGGGAAACATAAGCTCTAACACATCACATGTTCATAGAACACGATCGCAGAGACTTTCAAGAAATCAACTCAAGGACAATTTCAATACCGTATTGTATTTGCTATGTAGAAGACATCGTCATATTACGTAAAGCCGTCATTCAAATCTTCGCACATTTCAATAGGTGACGAGCAATGCTATTGAAATTGCCTTATGTTGATGTTTAAAAGATGTTGCATTGATAATAATAATATGTCTTGTTTACCCAAGGTAGCCCCATCAGTATTCATACTCTCCACCCTGAGGGCCATGTTATCATGCCATTACCCCGGCTACCATGAAAAGCTGCTCAAGCATTATAGAAATTCATTCCTACAGGGTACCCATTTACCTTACCTGGGTGCAGTGTAGCAAATGTAGATTA
The DNA here is from genome assembly GCA_035222895.1 of Strongylocentrotus droebachiensis. Lineage (NCBI taxonomy): Eukaryota > Metazoa > Echinodermata > Echinoidea > Camarodonta > Strongylocentrotidae > Strongylocentrotus > Strongylocentrotus droebachiensis. The sequence continues at coordinate 60,037 of JAVYIG010004773.1, read as the reverse complement.
ATATCTCGCCAAAAGACATTAGTGCCGCGGCGGGTCTCGTGGTGTGGAAGTGTACATGTACATGATGTAGTTATCCATGGGTGTTTTTTTCAGGTGTAATGTTCAGTGCATGCAAAGAGTGACGGCGTGGGCACCCAAAACACATGATGATGCATCCAATCCCCAGGTATTAAGAAAGTAATCAATAGTGTAATATTGAAAATCTTTCAGTCAGATCTTGAACTAAACCTCCCATTCAAATGACACTGATCTACAGTAGATGTTAAATCACTGAAATTCTCTGCATAAATACAGCGTTAAATGATGAATAGAGAAAAAAAGTTGTTCATGGTATAATTTTCTTGTTTTGGGTTCAAAATCTAAATTAGACAATTGTACACAAATATTGACTTGTATTAAACTATTTAAAATGATCTTATTTCCTGCTTTACAGTTCCAAGTGAGCCCCAGGAGGTGGCGGTTTCCAGCAGATCAACATCTTTGCTGATTACCTGGAAGGAGCCGAGGTACCCCCGTGGAAGAATCATCTCCTATATGGTAACCTCAAAACTATATTTCAAGGAAAGATCTCATAATGATTTATGTGTATCCGAACTGTAATCCTTTTTCTACCCCTCTCTTTAGAGTTCTCTTCTATATCAGCTAATATTTTTTTCTTAGTTGAAGTTTCCAGTATTTCGGTTAGACTGGCGTGACTATAGGTTTCATCCGATTGCTTGAATAAGAATGATATCTTGATATACAAATATATTCAATCCAATTTATGAAAAGGAAATGCGTTGTTTAAATAGATAAATTAACGAGCAGGAATAATTTATATTTAAACGTCTTTGCAGATGAATTTTACCGATCTTTAAAAAACGGACGGACAAAGACTTTTCCACTTTGTTATCGGGTCAAATGCAAATATCCATAAGGAGACCTTAATACACATTAGTGTATGATAGTATTATCCATAATTACGTTTTCGGGTCTCTATCTCTTTTTTTTCTCTCTCTCTCTCTAGCTGGCTTACAAAGTAAAAGGAAAGCCATACGACAGATCATTCCAGCCAGGAGAATCATTTACAATGAAAGAGGTAGGGGGAGCCTCTTCGAGCTTTGTACTTGATGATCTGGAGCCAGCTACACTCTATGAGGTCTACGTGGTAGCGTCCACTAGCAAAGGGGAGGGAGAGTCTAGTCAGCATGTTGAAGAATTTACGGAACCTCCTGCAGGTATTGGAAGAGACTTATAGAAAGTTGGAATCCCCCCCCCCCAAAAAAAAAAAAAAAAAAAAAAATGATAATAATAATCATATAAATAAATTAGTAAATGAATACAAATAAAAGAATACATAACTAATTAAGTAAATAAATAAATAAAACAAAAATATTTTAAAACGGATCATAATATTGTGAATGTTTTTTTGTTCCATCTATCTTGACAATAAAGTTGAAGGCGATAAGACAAACTCTTCAACACTAAACTTGTCTTTGCATGTATGTTAGCATTAGTTTTACGGGCGTTTAACTCTAACCATAGACCCCAATGTTTAATCATTTAAGTCTCTGTGACACTTCTTATCACTTTCTATTCACAAATTAGGATGGCGGGGTTCGATTTACAGCAGGGGCAATTCGTAGGTAGAAGGACTTTACTGCAACCATATTCTGCTTTTCTTTTCGAAAAAGAAAAACAAAATAGCACAACTTACTATCCAGCTTGGTTTCTACCAGACCACAAGTCCTAACCGACGTGTACGGCTCTGGACAAGAGATCCCAGAGATACTTAGAATTTTCTTACGAGTCTCGTAGGTCTATTTAACGTGTGCAACTGTAAACAGAGGATTGTTCTAATTTCGATATTGGATAAAGGGTATTGCTCAATGAGGTTTAAGTTTGATGTTAATATCTCTTGTTTGTATTGTGCCATAGCTGAAGAGCTTCCGATGCCCAATCCACCAGTGATAGTGTCTTCCCTTGACGGTTCGCCTACCATTCAGTTTAGCGATGTGCTTGAATCTCCATATATAACGTAAGTATTCTTGCAAGCCGTGTCTCGCGTGCTCCAGCTACATATTCCAAGCGACGATTGGCTTACCGTAAAATGATATAAATCTTTGAATCATGTGTATGTGAATAAATAGGCAAGTGCTTAGAAACAGTAGTAATAGTCGTTATATAGATGCTATTACGTTATTTATTGTTATTGTCATTATTGAAGTTATTATCACTACTAAATACCATCATCGTCATTTTATCATTATACCAATGTCTGTCTTTTTAACGCACTGCTCTTGATCTGCCCAATGTTTTTTTTAAAGGGAGAAGCTGGGAATGCATTTAGTGGGCCAACGGGTTTCAGTACTGTCTTTTAGACAAGATGGATGGCCATTTCGAACGTCAGTGTGAATCCTCATTCCTCCTACATTTTCATCATAGACTACCTCTCATAACTTGTTCAATGTTCAACACTACAAGCTCTTGGTATATTAATTCTGTGATGCATTTATTCATTAATTGTGAAGGCTAATTTACTTTAAGAAGTAATATGATTTTTTTTAATATAGAAAGTCTGCCAGTCAGTCTGATGTCATGTAATGATGTATACACGCTGGAGCATCAACATTATTTGTACAAGTGCCTACATAATTAAGGTTTTCCTCGTCCTTGCTTTAGAATAAAATGATGATTATTAAAATAAATGATAGTGTCTAGAGGGTATAATTATGACAAATATCTCTTTAAACTCTCAGGCACATACTTGTTGCTGTTGAAGAAAGACTTCCGGTAGCAAGGCGCCGACGTCAACAGACAGCGTATGGATCCTATGCCGAGAATCCTTCCTCATACATAACAGCTAGCATCAGCAAAGATGATCTTCCGATAGAGCTAACTATAGGGGATAATGAGACTTATGGAATTTACCACAATGCACCCCTCAAAGACAAAGCGATATATGATGTACGAACAGGTGTTGAGAGCAACGTTGGAGGAATGGTAAGATATTAACGGTGGATATGTATCTCCCAAGGGACTGACGGCCTGCCTACACGATGAAAGAGCCTGCGGTTTCGTAGCAGAATTATGTTGTGGAAGTAATATTTAGGTGCAAATATCGATGATAAGGGACAAGAATGAGTGGCTTAAGAATTAGTGTTTTCGTCGGGTGTATCTGAAATTGTTATCATTGTCTAATTAAGTATAGCTCCTTCTTAACATGTGGTATTAATAAGAGGACAGTTTCCGTGGGGAAAAAAGACAATAACACATTATGGATCAACGAATTCAAGTGTTATGGGTTAGCCTTTTAGAGAATTACAGTATTTTGTTAAGATTCGTGCTACACAACTTGATGGACCATTACAGATATACCCGTTTTTTAAACTTAACCCCCGTTATCAATTCCGATGAAAGTGGTCTATAAAAACTACTTGAGTACTTGGTACCTGTTAGTACCCAAAGTCACGTGGAAGTGCAGAATATTGGCCATTGTATTTATATCGCAGAAGCATTAACACATGCTATGCGCTTCCCTGGTGTAGAAAAGGTTCTCCTAAACTTCATTAAAAATGCCACTGGATAAATACATCAACATTTCATTTCAGAATATGATTTGCAGATTTCTTGTTTACCTTTTATTTAGAAATCCATTCTTTTCGGAGATTCGTCTGAAGTACAAACAGGTAGGATGGCCTTTTTTAACAAGAGTCTTTCAGTTAAGATTACTTTTGCTCTTGCTTTTGAATGGACATTGTCACGATTGGCTCACGTTTAAAGAGATATGGCACGTCCGCACTATTTGTACTTGTAACCACTTTTTAGAACAATGGTAAATGCAAAACCGTATAAAATGATTTGTAATGGTTTAAGATTTGAAAGAAATCTTCTATTTACTAGATTTGTTTAATGCATGAGATGACAAGAGAGTCCACTTAATAAAACACGTATCGAATCACGAGTTTGTTCGAGTGTACGTCTACCCTCTGTGGTGTTCTGTAGGCCCGGGAAGACAAAGGGGCTAACTACATTTGTTGAAATGGTCATTATAACGGAGAGCCTTACATGAGCCTTACGATGAGATTCTAAATTATAAGACAAATCTTTTCACTTTCCGTAATGATGACATCATTTTTCTTTTAATTTATTATTATTCTTGTTTTTTTTTTTTTTTTTTTTAGGGGGGGGGGGGGCGGTAGGGGTTAAGTACACTTGTTTGCGAATTACCTCTTAAAAGTACTAATATTTGCTATGTTTTTTATCATTCAACGCTTTGATTTTCTTAACATAACCCTGGCCTCTGAGGCAATGTCGTACACCTCTACTCCCCACTCATTGCACTTTGTGTGTGGGGGAACCCTCTCATTCATTGTAAACAAAAATGTGTCCATGTCTCCCCTCTCATCACTGATCTTCATTGGCTCCAAGTTAATAATCGTATCATAATATAACACCTTAACTCTCACTTACAAGTGTCTCAATAATCAGGCCGCATCATACCGAGGTGATCTACTCCATTCGCACACATCCATGTATAATACATCATCGGCCAGTAGTAAAACACTTACCCTCCCACGAACCAGTAAACAGATAGATGATAGGTTTTTCCCCATTATTTCCCCCAAAACCTCGAACTAGCCCCCCCCCCCCCCCCTGTACTAAAACATTGCCATACTCTTACAGCTTTCAAGAGGTGTCCGATAACACATCTGTTCTTATTCATTTTAATATTCCTCTGTGTTTGTAATTAATGTAAGCCTCGTACGGTAATGTTCTCTCTTTTTGTTAGTAAGTCAGTATTTCTTTTTATGCGCTTTATATCTAATGAAAAGGTGCTCTATAAATGTAATATTATGTTATGTTATTATATACATGAGAATGAAGATGTCGCAATGCTGGATTCTAGACCACATTCTTAATGATCTTTGTTTAGGCGTTCATCAGTCAGAACGCGACTCATTACTGCCATGTTGTTTAAAATATGGTGTCACTGTAAGACCATTTTATCATGAACGGCAGATATTTTTGCCAAGTACATTGAGAGCTACCATTGCTGAACATCGACATTGCAATTCCTATTTGAGGTATGCTCACAATAATGGACAAATGTATTGAATTATTGAAATCGTCGCATCTTTTGAATCTAAAAACAAAGGTTTTGGTTTTGGAAACATTGGATGTCCGCATTAGTAGAACTATATCAACATTTACATGTATACATAGAGCATAATTTTTTATACGTTTTTGGTTTTAGTGTTCCTTGATAATCGATACTATTACTATATTGTTATTACTATTATATTATCATTATCATTATCATTTAATTTTATAATTTGTTCGTCTTGACCTCACTTTTCCATTCATTGAACAATACACCAGTTTACGGTTGTATCAGTGCGCATGCGCAGACAATTGACCTCGGGTCATTGGCTTTGAAACAAAGCCAATGACCCGAGGTCAGTGGTATTTATGCGTAAATTAAGATTGCGCCCATGCAAATATTGATGTGCGCGCACAACGCAGCGCGCAGGCAGTGATATCATCATAATTTGCATGGGCACAATCTTAATTTACGCATAAATACATGACCTCTAGGTCATTGGCTTTGTTTAAAATGGCGCACACAACCGTAAACTGGTGTATAATCGTACACCCACACACACGCGCGCACCCACACAAATTTCCATTCGTGAATCGTGAATGTCTAGCTGTGATAGTAAGCTAACTACTAGGACTGGTCTGTTCGCATGCCATTACAATCAATTATGATCATAATTATGCTGCTAGTACATGTGTATCTCATTTATTTATCATCTAGGCTATCTATATCAACTCTGATGCTACCTTGGCATTTCTAATCTAGTATCTGATTTAGTAGGTATTTATCTATTAACTCTGATGCTATCTTCGTGACTTTTAAATCATGTCATTTTTTTTCACTACCATCCTCTTCACCTACTGTCTCTTCTCCATCAACATCAAATTCAGCGGGAGTTTCTTCAGGTTCCATAGCAACTGTCGTAGGAAGCGCTGTTGGTGCTATTTTTGTGATTGTTATCGTTATAATTCTCATCATCATCTTTTACAAGCGAAGAAGGTTAGAGAGATACCTTATTCTTAACTTGTCCCTCTTATCAGTCCATCCTAATCGTACTGTTCCATGCAAGATGCTAAAACCATATGGTCATTAAACAACAAGATATATTATGATTGTATTTTTGTTTGGGTCTGTATAGTAATTTAATTTATTGTTTAAAAAAATGCTATTTAATGTAAATATTCTAAAGCATAACGCTTTCTTAATACCATGGCAACCAGTTTGAAAGTCGTATGTAATAGTAAGTTTTTTTGTAAATACCATTCCCCACACCAATTGTCATGTTGACATGTTTATATATACCTATTTATTGGGACATAATTATTGGGACATAATTATTGTTTTAATTACGTATTTCATTACTGTGGTTTATATCTTTGTTTTTATATTAACTTACAGCGATGAATCAGCCACTACTAAGTCTAAAGGGAAGGAGTCCGATTCGTCTCCGCAGTATGAGAACCCTGTATTTGATCCATCAAAGACAGACGTCCATACCTACCAAGACCTGCACACTGACAGCCACACCTACCAAGGTGTTAATACCGATGCGCAGAGCTACCAGAATCTTGCTGACCCTCATACCTACCAAGATCTCAAGAAACCTGATCAAGAAGCTGTATACGAAGATGTAACTGACGCCATGAACAGAGAGAATGTCAACGTGGTGAAGAAAAATTGAATAAACGAGATGAAGAAAGTCCATCACGATGATTTTGAGTTATCAAAAAAAGAAGAGTTTTTACAATTTTGAGGGAAATATAATACAAATATATGTCTATGTATCAATCATTTCGTGAAGATGAAATCATGCTTTATAACTTATCGTGAAATATTAGAGTTTATCTTAATAACTGAAAGAAAAAAACTATGCTGATGTACTGTGGCATCTCCTCTCATGTATCAAACGTATAGGTATGGGATAAGTTTCTTTAAAGCCTATCTGCGCTAGTTTGGCCAGGAGGGATTAGATCTCCCTGCATGGTCACTGACAGGTGGTTATCCTGGGGCACCAATGGTCACCACTTAGGCATTGTATTGATTACTTGTGTTAATGCCTCTCGTTGCTGGAGGAAAGCATTATTACAGCATCGATGAACAAGAATGAATAAATTATCAATTATTATTATAATAGTTGTTATTATCAACATTAATATTACTATCATTATTATAATTATCATAAACATTATTATAATTATTATTATTATCATTATTACTATGAATGTTAGTATTACTACTTACACTTCGACTACTTCTACTAAGCAGTGTAATTCAAGTTGATTAATAGTTCAATGATAATGTGTTAGCATGTGAAATATAAGATGTGAATATAGATATAGACTATGCACAATAAAGTACACGTGAAATGTGGTGGTAAGCATTATTTCAACATTTGCGGAAATTATAAATAAATTATTAGTTATTATTAATATCATTACTATTACTACTACTACTACTTCTACTACTACTACTACTACTACTACTACCACTTCTACTATCTACTACTACTACTACTACTACTACTACTAATACTACTAATACTACTAGTACTACGACTTCTACGTCGACTAAACAGTGGAATTTAAGTTGATGAATAGGTAAATGATAATGTGTTAGGATGTTAACGATGAAATATAAAATATAAGATGTGAATATAGATATAGTCTATGCACAATAACGTAAACGTGAAATGTGGTGGAAAGCGTTATTTCCACATTTGTGGAAATTAAAAACAAATTATCAGTTATTATTAATATCATTACTACTACTACTACCACTTCTACTACTACTTCTACTACTATTATTACTTCTATTATCTACTACTAATACTACTGCTACTATTACTACTACGACTGCTACCTCTACGTCTACTAAACATTGGAATTTAAGTTGGTGAATAGGTAAACGATAATTTGTTAGGATGTGAACGATGAAATATGAAAATAAAAGCTGTGAATATAGACCAAGAATATGCACCATAAAATTAACGTGAAATCATTATGTTATGTGAGAGTGGATGTTTAGGGAAACAGTATACAGTAGAATTAGAAGTTATTTAATAGAGTAAGATAATGCAATCCAAGTCAACATGTATATATTACCATACGAGCAGGGGATGTTTAGGAACATATTAAATACGAATACTGATAAATAAAAATATAGAACGCACAATATGTAAACATCAAAGAAGTAAAAACAATAAAGAATACAAAAGCAAATCAAGTTCTTTGTTTCAGCTCGTCATTTGGCACTCTAAACGGTTCTCAACAAACTTAATCCGTCTGATTATTAAAGCAGTTTGGAATTTGGCAGACTGTTAGCACAGCCAGTCAGATACAAGCCAGATTACTTTGAGGTAACAATTATTACATTTAAAAATGCATTAATCAGGAGAAGATGATTAAAACAAAAAATCACGTAAATTACTCCATTATGGTAAAAAAAAAAAAAAAAAAAAAAAAAGATTTATCATGCTTTTGGGGGGATCCCAACCATCGTTCTCATTGTAACTATTTAATAATTATTCGATTAATAATACTTATGAACACATATTTAATACCATTTTATTGAAAACGTTGAAATAAATTGTTGATATGAAATAATTAGACATGAAATTCATTTCCAGACATATGAAGATGAAATTCCAGGTACATGGTGTAGAAGAATTTCACGACGATGCCCCAAACGATATCTAAAATGTCGTATCCAGACACCTACCCACTGGACATCAATTCAATTCAATTCATTTATTTTTCCTCTTTCAACTGTTCATATTTACAATGATGGTACGTTTTTAACATGTTCACATATTGATATATATATACATGTAAATCAATTTGCACAATACAATACATCAAATAAATAAACATGCAGTTGGAAGGAAAGGAGGGCCGACCTAAAAGCAAAGCTTGTAGGGTTTAGGCCCCCCTGTAAAATTACTTATTATGGATTATTATTATGAACCACTATGGCAACCACCCTCTAGGACCACAACCCCGTAGGAAAACTACCCCCGGACAACTACCCCCTGTCTGGGGGGTATTTTTCATAGAGGATGGTTGTGTAGGGAGTAGTTGTCTGGGGTAGTTTTCCGGGAGTACTTGTCCGGGGGGTAGTTGTCCTAGGGGGTAGTTGTCCGGGGTAGTTGTCCGAGGGTAGTTGTCCCGGGGGTAGTCGTCCTAGAGGGTGGTTGCCCTAGGGGGTAGTTGTCCTAGGGGTAGTTATCCGGGGTGTTGGTGTCCAGGGGGGAGGTGTCCTAGTACTTTAACATATATGTATGAATATGAATTAATTTAACCCCAAAAAGACCGGATTATTTTAATATGCCATTTCACAGCCGGGGAGGTGTCGGATTCTGCCCCCTGATCGAGGCCGTGAAGCAACAAAATATCCTTAAATTGGGCGCATTAATAGAGAACCTCAATAATTATAATAATGATAATAATTTTAACAATAATAATAAAAATATTAATCCTCATCACCAAGACCCTCAGAGAGCACTTAAAGCTGTTGGTTTCCTGGTTCCTACGATACAAGCATAACCAAAACAAACCATTAATCAAATCAAACCAAAGTAGTACTCAGTTCTATATATGCATAGACTGTAACAACTTCACTTCAATTATAATTTATTTGGTAGTATTTATCTAAACCTTCTCTTTACATGTATATTTTGTTTCATTCTCTATACACAGAGGCTGGGTATAGTTTTGTAACTAGATGCATTTTCAGTAAGGTTCACTGGTTTTTTTAAATACAATTAAAATATTTTGATTTTATATTTTATACTGGATATGTTGTTCAAAAACCGTTTTGATAAAATGGCCAGTCACTTTTCCATGTTCGTATTGTTTTGTAATTCTTTTTTTGTGGTTGAGTTTACAATGTACTGAAGGAAATTGATACTGTATAAAATGGTATGAGTAAACGCCCTTCTGGCTTCAAAAGGACACAAAGTGTGATTTTTATAACAGATTTGTGATTTTTTTTTCTTTTTCTCCACTAGATCTTCTCATTCTGAATGGAAATAATCTTCATCTTCAATATGATATTATGGAATCAACAGCAATACAAAATGAAATATTTACAATCATGCCCAGAGCTGACTACTGGGAAGGACGTAGTAAAGGTTACAGATTGAAGTGTATGTCGCCCTCAATTAACATGTTTAAAAACAGAATGGAGTGACTGAGAGAGGGAAGTAACATGCCTATTACATGTGCCGTGTGAGTCAAAAAAAAATTACACCTAGTGGTTTGATGAACAAACCTTATTTTTGTTTTTCTATTTAATGTTTTCTTTGTATTGATGGTAATTTGAAGACACCGTAGATTTTGAGTCAGAAGAAGCGAGTTTCATAATCGCTAAGTTTCGGTTCTTAAAAGATACCTCATTACGCTACTTGACAGAGTACAGAGCAAGACGTCAGCAGTTGTCGAGAGACAAATTTGTTTATATGTGACGCCAGATTGTCGCCTAAGAAGTGAGTTTTTGTATAGTTGACATTGAGCATCCAGTAATTTCATTTATGTGTGAAAGAAGTATGAGAAATGTATAATTTTCAGAGCTCAAGCAAAAGAATAAGCGGGTATTGAAATGTACATTTGAATTTGGTACTTATCCGGATATTTGAGTTTATTGCATACGTGTACAGGTATTTGGTTTGAACGTAGGTGGCGTTTTACGAATTGTAGACGTGGCTCGTAATTTGAAAGGGGAGAGTTCCAATTATATTATTAATTATATATTTTGGTTATAAAACGGTGAAAGATAACCAGTTCATGAATTTAGAGCAATTTAGAATGTGGTATATATAAAATATGATCGCTTATATCGATCCTTAAAGAAATACTAAATATATGATGAATTGTAATGTATAAATTGTTTCATCATAAAATGCGATGAACAAGGTCTTAAATTTGTTACTTGTTAGAACCAAGGAGGGCAAGTGAAATTTATAGTTTTAGGATTTGGTGATATAAATGAAAGAAATGACTATATTTGTCATTTCTTTGTTGGTTATGCATGTATTTTTCGTATGGTCATTTAAACTAGATTTAGTTTTTTATTGGAGATTAATTGGTTATGTGATATTGACATGATAGAATATTTAGATACAATCAAAAGTATATTGTATTTTTATGAAATACAGAGTTTAGTTGAATTCAGTTGTAACCCATATGAGAATAGGAAAGGAAAACTCTTATACAATGTTTTAGAGAGTGAATTCATTTATTAGTAACATAACACATACATATATTTATGAGTCATTTGATTTATATCTTTGCAGATTTGAATACAATAAAATATACAGTTTCAAGTGGCAATCTGGTACGGTGTGACTGAGTTCCCTATTGATCCACCTAGAAAATTGCTAATTATTTTTAAAATCATCTATGAACGGTAAATTATTATATATCTTGTGAGTGTTTTATCCCAAATCATTTGGTATCATTTTTGTGTGGTATGTGTTCACGCTTGGATGAACAGGTGGCATTGTTTGCGAGAGTGCAAAAGTCGACTTGCGCCAAATTGATTCCTACAGTGTGTATTATGTTGGGATTAGCGGAGTAAGAGAACGAATTGAATGTATCAAATGAAATGCATTGCGTATGCTTTTTACAAAGGGCAAAGTCACACACACCCACACACACGCGCAACAATTTTCGTTGATATTTGATATTCGATATTTGATATGTGTGGCATGATTACTTTTGTTAGGGATGTTATTTGGATCTGCAAAGACCGAATAAATATCCAAAGCCCAATTGTTTTATTTAAACATCACATAAGCAACTTTGGCGCAAGTCGATTTTTGCACTCTCGCAAACAATGCCTCCTGTTCATCCAAGCGTGAACAAATACCACACAAAAATGGTACCAAATGATTAGTGATAAAACACTCTTTCAGAAGATGTATAATAATTTACTGTGCATAGATGATTTTTTAAATAATTAGAAATTTTCTAGGTGTAAACTTTTATTTGACTCACACTGTATTGTTGCGGACAATGCCTCATTGACTCTTTAACATCTGTAGTGATATTATCATACAAATGTTTATGAAAGAAACACACTTCAAGTTTTCCGCGTACAACAGAAAACCCAATCTATGTATTCTGTTATCAATATTTGTCTTCAAACACATTGGAGAAGTATATTATAATGAATGTATGCTTTGTTTGAACAATGTAAAAAGTGAAGTGAATTAAATACACCATTCATATACTCCTCGTCTCAAATGTTCACACACACACACACACACACGCGCGCATACACAACACCCACCTACAAAATACACATCAACCCACACACGCTCTAGCACACAGAGCCCAAATATACGGGTCCACATAGGCCCACACATTATGTGGCCCTATTACATATCAAAATATACGACCGCTATTAAAGACGCCAACTAAGTAACAAATGGAATCATTTCGTGCGTTCCTTCTACAAGCTGAATTATTATAAGGAGAACAAATATTTTCAATATAAACATCCAGTTTCTGTAAGGTTCCGCCTTGATATCCGGAATCGAAGAGGTATTTTCCCCTTTGGATGAGGCAAATCTTCTAGCTGCAAAGTGGGGATCAGACAAAATCTATCGGAGCACGCTATTGGCTGTTCCATACATAGCTGACTCGATATATGACGTAGTTTGAATCGCATTTGAGTGATTACCAGGTCGCTATAAGTATATGCTTTAAAAGATTTCCGTGACCCCGATAGACGGATTTCCAACACAAGGAAATCAGAACATATCTGAATTTAAATTGTGAGAAAAGGAGGAAACGTTGTGTTCTCGAGTCTTGGCAAGGGCTGTTGTCAAAAATTGAAGTAGTTTGCAGAAAGTTTTCCTTCTGTCTAGGACGACCAGCTAAGGTATAGACTTGACTTAAATTTGGTATTTTGTCTTCACTAGGAGAGAAATACGAAAAAATCACCAGTGATTCAAAATTAAGCTCGGCCGAAATTTTCTTCTTGTTGGATAATTTCATATGGAAAAGCCATTTTATATCCAGGATATATTACATTTATGACTAAATTGTGTGAACAAGGAAGCGCTACTCTTGAGTATGACCTGGACTATTTCATGTTGCCTCGCTGATGTTTTCTACATTGATAACCAGTCCTTTCTGTTCATCCATGGATGAAGTTGGCTCAACTATATGTCTTCAGTGTTTACAAGGTCCTGATCTTCACTTCACAAGCTGGGTAAATAGAAGCACGATGCTGACCTAATATTGCATCTTCGTATCGTGATTGGATTTTTTGTACATAAAAAGAGAGAGGACTATATAACACAGTCCTCGTTTAGGATTCCCCAAATAGCCAAACGTAGAACTGTAAGTTTCATCTGAAACACTGTCAATTACCAAACAAAACTAATAACGGCAGAACCTGTACCTTACCCAAGCGAACCAAACAGTTGTAAAAAGACGGGTATTGAAGAGCTCCGTGTACAAAGGTGCGCTTGGATTGTCTAAAAGATTATTTTTGGAGCCTGCAACTTATTTTAGAGGCCTTTCTGGTTTGGATTTAGTATTGAACACACTCTATTATAGAGAATTCCTAAAGGATTTGGAATGGTGGATAGAGTAGAGGGCTCGACTAATCACTGACAAATTTATTTTACCTGTTTACTAGTGTATCCACCTACATATTATGGCGTCCTTACTAGGTTGGAGAAAATCATTTTCTGGACTCATGCTAGTATTGCTCTACATAGTTGCTACAAGTAATGGTAAGTAAATAAATACACATTATCTTTACGAAGTGATGTGCCTTATGTAACCTCCATTAATTCAGAAAGTATACTTGAATAAGAAAAATAAAATAAGCTATGCTGTAAAAATGAGAAAAAACAGACATAAAAAACAACATAACAAATTTCTCTTTTTTAAGTCAATGTGAATATATACATAATACAGCATATATATCCGGGTATTTGTTGCGTAACGTTAATTTATACTAGCCTAGTTGTGACAAAAAGAGAGTAATACTTAGCTTAGAAACTTTTGACTGTTAAAAGCTCAAAAGTTAAAGCTCCAACCCGAGTGATGTTTGTATAGTATCAAATTTAAGGATGTGAAAGTCATTAAGAGTCAAGTTTGTGACATTTCTTTTGAAAAGAAATATCTGAATTTCTTATTACATTTTAACTGTTTGCTATTCGAGGACATAAAATCGGTGCCGGCATTTAATTCAGAACACAGCAGTGCTGTTGAGAAATTGTACAAGTCTAAAGCGTCTCTTATAACACAGGGTAATGCGGACAGAGGTCGATCCTCTCAATAAGCCATTTTCGTAATGTATTCAAATACATCTTTTTTATTTCCTCGATAGATATTATTTATGCACCTGAATAATTGTATGCTCAGTATGCAAAATTGCATGCATTATGCGTTGTTAGGTAGGGTTTATTTATGGCTTGATTCTCGTTTAAACATGTAGAAGCGCATATACACATTATGATCATGACATACAAAGAAAGCGGACAAAATAAACAGTTCCTCAGGTAGACAAAGGAACATCCCTTCACTGCTATTATGTAAAAAGGTGAATATGCATGTGACACCTGTTCTACACATTTGTACATAATAGCAGTGAAGGGATGTTCCTTTGTCTACCTGGGAACTGTATATTTTGTCCGCTTTCTTTGTCAGTTATGTTCATAGTGACAACACATGCAAATCTACAATGTTGGTCATAATGGTGGAATTTTTTTTTTACCCCAGTTTAGGGAAGGATTTAACAAATCATTTATTTCTAATAGATCTAGATAATGGCATACATTCTCAGATTTTATTGAATGATAATTTGCGAGAGTCTGTTTTGTATGACTGCTAAAGCATTTGTGTGCTACTATGCTAATCAGCTAGGGGAACTACGTTCTTAAGTCATAATTGACAATAATGACGATTAATGCCTCACAAAAGGGCACTATATGGCTGATCGACACGATTTTGATCATGGGGCCTCACAGTAACGAGGCCGTTGCTTAGCCATCGAATCATGACTGTACGCAGCGGGTGCTAGGGTACGCGGCCGCCCCCACAAATCCAAAAAAAGAGAAAAAAATGAAAAAAATGATCAAAAATTCATTGCACTTTCCCCCGGTCCCCCACAGGAAAAATTCCTCTATGTGGCCATGCCTTGAAACATAATGCATGGCCCTAATAGGCCTTTTGTTAATACAGTTGAATTTAAAAACATATTAAACGTGGTATAACATAATGTCTTCTTTCATGTAAACCAACAAATTAAAGATATTGAAAAGTAATCATTTGTTCTGTTGAGGCATTGGAGAGGAATTAGCTCTTTAAGATATTATTTTATTTATCCTATTATGATTTAAGTCTATGGTTGTATCATAAATTATTCTTCCCGATATAATTATTCAGCAGATATAATTCACATGTCGTATTTAAGATATGATTTACAGCTAGGTTGATCGCCCCAAATTTGCTGCCCCTATCAGAATGTTCTTCTCCTATCAAACCCGAACGGCACGTAAGAGGCTTTAATGAAAATGATAAAAATGTTAATAATAATGATGATGATGATGATGATGATGATGATGATATAAATGATAATAATATTATTAATACTAATAACATTGTTAATAATAATAATAATAATATTATTATTATTAATAATGATAGTAATAACAATAATGGGCTTTATATAGTGCCTTTTCCAGAGGACATAAGGCGCTGTCCCTTAGTCTATTATTAAATAAAGAAGAATTATAGAGGTATTTTTTTCTACGTTTTTGAAATAGTAAAATGAAGTACCCTTTCTAAGAAATGCAGGGAGTGTATTCCGTAGGCGTGTAACAACGGATTAAAGCCAGCCTGACCTCATTATGAAATGTATCACGATCCAAGTAGCCTCTGATACAATTAATATTACAAATTTGCCTGTTTAGGGTACGACATAAGGAAGTAACATGGTCAGACATTTTCATATCCCTATCAATCACTACACTTCCCACATTGACACCAGGCGCGTACGCAGGATTTTTTCAAGGGGGGGGGGGGGTTAACATTTTTTAATCGGGCCGAAAATTTCGCAACGACTCAGCCAGCCGCTGAATAAGCAGGGGGGGGGGGGGTAAGAGGACACTTTTTTTCTGGTCTCGAAATTTGAAAATTTGACATTTTGCTCCGTTGGGAGAGGGGGTAAGGTCAGGGGGGTTTATACACATAAAAATAACAAAGGGGGGGGGGGGGCGGGGGTTTAACCCCCAACCCCCCCCCCCCTCCCCCTGCGTACGCGCCTGATTGACTCAATCCATATATTATAGGTATAGAGCAGCTCTGGTCATGCAATTGCATTGTGAAAGAAACGTTGTGGAATCGATAAAAAAAGGTTAATCATCTAGCATATAAGTATTGGTGTGTACTGCAAGGTTCTGGAATCATCAAAATGCTAAGAAAGTTGGCCCAGTCGTTACAAGCACTGTACACATAAAGATGTATATGGGACTACGCGATATCTATCCATGCCGGATAGATAATTTACCAAATATATCAATTAGTAGGCGGTTTCCCGGCAACATGTGTATCATCACGTATTAGTAAAAGCATATCCTTTCACATGATTGGTAATTAGAGCTTCCATTTCATTTTTTGAGAGGGGGTGGGGGGGTGGGGGGGGGGGTCGTTTCCAGAACTGGTCTTTACCTTTAGATATATTATGCAGGAAATAGAAAGACACCGGTTAAACACATATCTGCTTGTATCCTAAATTAAAATGCTAGAGATTTGCCTAACCGGTACGTGGTTACAGGTTATGGCATGGCAACCGGATCTGTTGCTACAGCGACAAGGAAGAAAAAAAAGAAGGAATTTTTAAAGGAAGGAAATATGCCAGGGTAAGAAGCGTTCGGTCGACATTGCTATATTATTCTTTAGACAAACCTTTACAATTTGTTTAGGTAAAAACAATTGAGTAGAATGTATTGATATATAATGACATTGTGCAATACGTCTGTGGGTGTTTTACTTTGATCAAGGTCTATCATACAAAACATGCCAATTACAGCGGTGTATAAAAGAGTACGTAGGTATTTTAAGTTGATATGAAATATATATTTTTCCATATATCTCTATAAGAAGTTTAACACTAATCTATCAAGTACGTGCTTTCCAGTTAAAACTTTTTTGATTGGACGAGAGGACGAGTGTATTTGTCTAAAATAACTAATAATTTCCTTGTTTATTATCGGTTGACTTTTCTTTACAGTTCACAGTTCCCCCATTCAGGACGTTGACGATGATACACGTAAGCTATTAAACATGGGATCATAGATTAAAATAAGAATAAAGGCGTGTTAAGATTTGAAGCAGAAAACCTCAGCTCCTTTTTTTTTATATAACGTGTAAATGAAACTCATTTGCGAGCAACAAATACAAATATATATATATATTTATTTTTTTAAGAATTGAAAGGTACTACTTCTACTATTTCTACGACATTTTCCTTGTACTTCCCCTTTTAATGTTACTAATAGTAAAAAAAATAAATAGTAGGCATTCGTACTGCGCCATCTATAACTTCTATTCTGAGGCGCACTTACATGAAACATCCGAACTTTCCCAATCTCACGTAAGGCATGTCAAGATGTTTCTGTAATAGATGCTCCAGTCTACGAACTCAACGTCACATCAGTTTCCACAGATGTCTCCAAAAACCTTTCAAACTTGAAATATTACGCATCTTACAACATCACCATCATATTTGTAAATACAAAGTCCTAACGTTTTGATGGCCTCGTAGAATTTTTGTAAAATCCAACTTTCTTCCAATTCTTTTTATACCCAAAACACATCTACTTGATTTGCAAATTACAAGTTCCGTTTACCTGTGTATTTCAAAATTTATCTCAAGGACCCGCAAGTGTAGAAGCCCTACAAATGTCACCTTCAACCACACAAATTGAAGTAAGCTGGGAACTGTCATCTAGTCCACCCTCCGCTGACTACTATATCATACGCTACAGTCTCTATCAGAAGCTTGCCTGCTCTTCACCAGAAACCACCTCAACAGAGTTGGAAGTGATTACCAACGTCACACAATACAATAATCTAGTGGGGTTGGAGCCTTACTCGCGATACCAGATCACAGTTACAGCTGTAAATGGTGCCGGGCAGAGTGAACCCACGATCGGCTATTCAAATACCAGGCCAGGACGTGAGTAATGAATTTATAAGCAAAATATCCTTTCCCCATAACAGTTTCAAGAAATGAACAAGGTGATATATTATGTTGTCCGTGTTGTAATTAAGCATCTTGGATATAATATACAGGAATAAAGTTGTTATTGGTCCAAAGCTCGTCACGTATTTTCGATTGCGAGTTTCGTAATGAAAATATTTCCCTCCCGCTCATGAAAATATACCCCCTTGCTAAAATATAAGTCCAAATAATACTATGTCATACACCTTACCAGTCAAAATCTGTATTAGATTCCATGCATATATACTCATTGATTAAAAAATTAAATATTCACGAATTGTTTCTTTATTTAGATTATGAATGGTACAGAATGGTTGCGATGTAAATTCCCTTCACCCTTCACCCTTTACACTAGCCTTACTACGTAAGCAAATAACACGTCAAGTTTGAACGGATAAGGAACCGACCTTCTCTTATATTTCTGATTCACTTCAGCACCGTCCAACATTACAAATGTCAGGGTTAATCCAGAAAGGACGTCTCCAACACGATTAGGATTCACGTGGCAACCTCTCAACTGTGGAAATGTGAATGGAGTGTTCTGGTACTACTTTCCAAGAATCTACAAGGATGGTGATGTCAGTAATCCAGCGGCTGGGAGGATATACTTGGATGATGACATTTCAGACTCATCAATAGAGTTTAACGGTCTTGAGGCATGCACGATGTACGAACTGAATATATATGCCGGAAACCGTGACGTGCCGAATGGAAATGTGTCTCATGCTATCGGTGTAACGGGAGTTACTTGTAAGTGTCAAAAAGTACAAAGATAATACTTTTTAGAATCACCTCCGTGATGTCAACTTGCCCTGCTTTGTGAATGAATTCCAATGATATGAACTTCGTTCCAAAACTGTGTATTTGAATAATAGTTGTGGAAGAGATCCACATTTCTATAATGATACCAAGGTTTCATTGGAGATATATGCCCATATACATGTACAAAATCACATTGCAAATTCAAGGATCATGTCTTTGTGACATTAAAGTATTTTCATATAAGTATTAAATATTTTCCCCGTTACAAAGTGTCGTTTTTACATTTTTTATTTTCCTTCAATCTCAGTCATTAAGCTTTATTGGCAAAACGAATTCATGGTTAATTATTTTACCCATTTTCGAGGAATTTTCATAAATAGTTTCAAACATGAAAATGTTAGTACGGGGCGGGGACTCTTAACTGAATATGTAAGCCTCTTTTTATTTAATATTTAGATATGTCATGCATCATAATGCTATCAATGATTATTATAATTAACTGTGATTCAAGTATGGACCACGTATTTATTACAGAGCTAACAGTTATCAGAAAAGGAAAAAGGTATAGATACAAAGATAAGATTTAAACAAATCTCTTTCTGGTATCACGCTTTTGTCCACCGCATTATGATGCCTAAGGCGCCCAAATATACAACCTAGCTTTTGACAGGCTTCCAATTCGTATGCTCACTGCAACCAAGGATACTTTTTTGTTGGATAGAGGTTATCACTTTCTTTACCACCCCCCTCCCACAAAAAATAAATAGGAAATAACATGATCAATGTTTAAACAGGTAGAAATATATTTGGCTTCATCTTTAGGTACAGAGAAAATTAAGCTCGGAAGTACATGATAATGTAATGAGACGGCGTTGCAAGACTAGCAGGTAGTTCTCTGTGTTATGGTTATTGGTTGGTGTATACAGTGTGAGTCAAAAAAAACTTTACACCTAGGAAATTACTAATAATTTAAAAAATAATTTATGAACAGTAAAGTATTATACATCATATGAAAGAGTGTTTTATCCTGAATCATTTGGTACCATTTTTGGGTGGAATGTGTTCACGCTTGGATGAACAGGAGGTATTGTTTGCGAGAGTGCAAAAATCGAATTGCGCCAAAGTCTTAAAGTGAGAGAATGAATTGAATGTATGAAATGAGATGCATTGCAGATGCTTTTTTTCAGTAGCAAAGTCACACACACACACGCACACGCACATATGAAACACACACACTAACACACCCACCCACACACACGCGCACACACACAAACATATGATAATGGTGTTCATTTGGAGTAAAATACTTTTATTTTTTACTGGATCTTCAAATTGTTAACGATCATCATAATTATGATGATAATGTTAATTCAAATGCTTATCATCATGGATCCTTTGAAGCTTCATTTTGACCAGCAAGTAACTGTCCGTTCATCTACTCCACGACATGACCTCCGTCCCTTTCGATGCACTTTCTAGCGCGATGGAGCATCTCCTGAAACACTCGACGAAGCATGCGTCTGTCTCTTCCAAGTGCTTCGCTCTCAATCTTGATCCTCTCTCGTAGGTCGTTGAGGTTCGCAGGTGGGCTCTGGTACACCCGAGACTTGAGGTAACCCCAGTCGAAAAAATCAAGCGGTGTTAGGTCCGGGGATCGACGTGGCCACTCCACAGGTTCGTTCAGAGCGATGATCCTGTTCCCGAAGAGTTCTCTCAACCTGGTCATCACAATCCTTGTCCTGTGAGCAGGGGCACCATCTTGTGCCCACCAAATGTGCCTGAAAGGACCGTTTCTCTGACGCCTAAATCGTGCCATCTGATTCAGAGCCGGGACAACCTGATCATCTATCATTCTTAGATAGCGCTCCCCATTCACTGTCTGTTCAAAGAAGAAGGGTCCAAGAAGACGTCTATTTCCAAGAAGGCCGATCCAAACTGTCACATCTAAATTTGCTATGCGAGTGTGTGTGTGTGTGTATGTGCGAGTGTGGTGCGTGTGTTTGTGTGACTTATTGAGTGTGACTCTGTGTGTGTTTTGATATGTGTGACATGATTAATTTTGGTAGGGATGTTATTTGGATCTGCAAAGACCGAATTAATACCGAAATCCCAATTGTTTTATTCAAACATCACATAAGCATTATTTGGCGCAAGTCGATTTTTGCACTCTCGCAAACAATGCCTCCTATTTATCCAAGCGTGAACAAATACCACCCAAAATGGTACCAAACGATTTGGGATGAAACACTCTTTCATATGGTGTATAATAATTTACTTTTCATAAATGATTCTTAAAATTATTAGCATTTTTCTAGGTGTAAAGTTTTTTTTGACTCACACTGTATAACCCCTCTAGAGTACAAACCCCTTTCCTAAAATATACGATATTTCGAAAGATTAACAATTGAAAATATTCTCTCAATTTGTGTTGAATATAGTCACCGGTGCATCCGCATATGCAACTGGGAATCAACTAAGAGTTCAGTGGAGTGTTCCGTCTCAATGCAATGCAGATTACTACAGGGTATCATATCAGCTCATCTCACGTAGGGCATGTCAAGATGTTCCAGTAATAGATGATCCAGTCTACGAACTCAACGTCACATCAAGTACGTCACATGTCTCCAAATACCTTTCAGACTTGGAATATTACGCAACTTATAGCATCTCCATCATAGCTGTGATAAGAAGAGCAGAGAGCCTACCTATGAATGTTAGCGGAGACACACGAGATGGAGGTATGTAAACAATTATGTTAATACTAGCATTGGCGTATCTATGAAGAGGGAAGGGCACTTGCTCCGGGTGGCACTTGAAGGGACCGCAAAACACGCAAAAGAGAAAGAGAAAGGGTATAAAGAGAAGATAAATATCATTATATTATAAAGTCTAAATTTGCATAACAATTTTCATTAGAAATATTTTTCGTATTAAGGTTTCAAATGCAAAAGTTTCTAAAGCTTGGTCGCCTTGCTCATCGCGTATGTTCCTTCAGGTCCCGAAATTTCGCGTCCCAGTATAAGAGTTTTATAAGTTTGTATACAGTATTCTCTCAAGGGTTCAAGATTTATTGTAATGCAAATTATCATCGGCCTTGTTTAAATATAAGACAAAGGGCAAATGCAAAACCATTTAAAGTAATTTGTAATTGTTAAACATTTGAAAGAAAATTCGTCACTTTCCGTAATGATTAATTCATTTTGTTTTATCTGGTTTAATTAATTACATCCGAATTCCTGTTTTCTATTTCTGCTTTGAATTTATATCTACTTACATTTGCTATGTTAATTAACTATTCAACACTGTAATTATCTTCACAGACCCCTCTGCCATCGAGTCAGTGTCGTATACCTCTACTGCCAGCTCCTTGCACTTTGTGTGGGAGGAGCTCTCTTGTGAAAACCTGCATGGTGTCTTTGGTGGCTATGAATACGATCTCTATGATCCTACTGATGGGGGGATATATGTCCGGAATACATCGATCGCACGAAGGAACTTTGTACACATAACTGGTCTTGATGCTTGCACAGAATATCGCTTCAGAATAAGAGTAGTTACTACCCAGCCGAGAAGAAGTGAATGGCATATGGACATGGCAATGACTAATATATCAGGTTTGCAAAATGAAATATAAGCCTACCGTACATTGGTATTGCTTATAAAGACATACATTTTGCAATTACTCCGTTGTACACATGCATTGGCACTGTTTGCGATTAAAGAAGAATTCATTCTAAGGGAAAGCATGGAAAACTGCATGATTCAATTGCCAATTCAAATCTGCTTTAATACAGTCCATCTCTTGACGTTGCTCCAAGATAGGTAGATAGCTGTTACTGCTAGCCTAGTAATGGCTCATGGATAATGATAATCTAACATACATCAGACAAAACTAAATTAATTCGAATCAATACATATTCTAAAGATAGAGATTGGATTTAGTGTAATCACAGTGTAATCAATGAATTATTGGGAACCTGAATTAGCCCGAATGAAATATTTATTCCTTCCTTTTTGCACACGTTTCAGCTCCTGGAATGCCAGTTATGACAGAGCTTACCCCGCATCAGGAAGACAGTGGCACTACTGGTCTAACAGTATCATGGCAACCTCCTTCCTCTCCTCCATGCCAGCCTACACATTATGAAATCAAGTACTATGTTCTTCAAGGCGATATGTGTGAGAATACTTCGAGTGATCGTATAACGACTTCAGCAGGGAGCGTCAATGGTTCAACTTTCACCTTCAATGTCCTGGAGTTGCGTCCATACTCTGAGTACAGGGTGTTCGTGAGAGGCAGAACCAGTAGCGGTTATGGTGATTCGGATTCCCAATCAGCTACTACAGGATATTCATGTTAGTATTATGTGTGGGTGTATATGTGTGTGTGTGTGTGTGGACGGGTAAGGGTGTGTTTTTATGATGTGAGTATGAGGGTGTGTGTGGGTGCGCGTGTGTCCCTCTGAATCAGGGAAAACAGAGAGTTGACAGTACGGCTAGACCAATTTACAGCTCATGATCTACTTTATACGACGCTAGACGTAAGTAAGTTCTTTATCTGACTAATTTGAATACAAGGGGAACCATAATTCTAACTGGTAGTTGAACGAATATATACTTTGAATAAGACCTTGCAAAATATCATTGGAGAATATGTTATATGAAATGAGCTGGTCTGGAAGTTCGGTTTAGAAAAGGTATTCTACAGGGGGTTTGAGAATGTTTACGAAGACAACATGTAGATTAGCTGATAGTAAGGAAATGTAGATCGAGTACAAATTGAAGAATAAGAAAAATGAATGAGAATAAGGTTTCCTCCTCTATTTTACAGATCCTACTGGTCCTCCAACTAATATCCAGTCCACTTCCACCAAGAAACGTAGTATTGTCTTCACTTGGGAAAAACCAGAATGTGGCTCTCGGAATGGACCAATCTCAAGCTACGAAGTTATGCTCTCCAATTCTACAGGTAACCTAAAGATGAATTAGGGAATGAATACCTGGTCGTGTGCTAAATAAGGTGGAATCCCAGAGATTGCTTGTTTGAAAGTAAGGTTTAAATTTTAAAAATCTATCTAAAAGGGTATCTGTCCTTGTCATCATCCCTGGTAGTGCTTCTACAATTCATTACATTCATATAAATTGTACTCATTTCGTGTGTAAGAATGAAAAAGGATAATTTCCTCTATAAATTTTCAAAACCTTGACAGCATGGATCTACTAGCTGAATTGCTTGCTGTTGCTGAATGACAATATGTTCTAGTGTCATATTTCTTTGCAAAAACTGACCTGCTTTTTTTCTCTGGTAGATGAAATTGATAGATTCGATGAATAACACTGAATAAAACCAAAAAGATAAATATATTTGTTTATTATAAGCGCCAATCAATTTTTTTTTTTTGCAATTATTTTTGAAAATAATAATAATAATGATACAAATTAAATTGATAGGGCGCCTAATACTTGCGTTTCTAAGCGCACAGGTGATATTGTCTAAATCATTATAATCATTCAACATGAGCGGATAGGTCATATTACGGACTAATATTTTGCAATAAGGGAGTTTACAGATACCGCATGGTACAAATGACCCCAAATATCCACAGATCTTTTACACATGGGGCGCCTTATACTTGCGTTTCTAAGCGCACAGGTGATATTGTCTAAATCATTATAATCATTCAACATGAGCGGATAGGTCATATTACGGACTAATATTTTGCAATAAGGGAGTTTACAGATACCACATGGTACAAATGACCCCAAATATCCACAGATCTTTTACACATGGAGAAGTTCCACTTTGAGCATCTTAGAATAATAACTGCCAAAGTCCTAGATGTGCTTCATGAGTACCTTTTGTTTGCCCTCTTGAAAAGAATACTTCCACCTGCGTATCATAGAATGTACCGTTGGTGCATAAATGAATAATGTTACATAACTTTCATGAGCGCATATCCAGTATTCATCTCTGTGGGTTTTACCTTTTTGGTACAAATGACCTTTATCTGCCCATGCGCAGATTGTATCTGTAAACTCCCTTATTATGCCCACCGTTTTTTGTGGATACCTTAAGGATATTCTGAACGCAGAATCTCGATTTATGATGAATTATGGTCAGTACTGAAGTATTGCTGTAAGCTAGAGGGTGTATTTGCCAGTGATGTGTGGGTAGAAATAGTTAGGAAAAATTTTGACTTCAGTTCAAACATTGATCAAATGATCACAACCGGCAAAGGCAAATAAGATGTAGTGTTCAATATGGTCTTGCATGATGATCATTCTTTTAATTTAGTCCGTCAATATACATGTAGAACAATCTGCACAACATTTTCAAATTAATGGTTTCCATTGTTCTATTCTTGGAGCCTCATTTCGAGATTTCCTTAAAAAAACAATCAGTCTAGCTATGTTTCTGATGTACTAGCTTTATACTCCAGATGAAAATTTACGCATGATGTTTTGTAAAGGTGTTGTAGTCTAATATATAAGTCTCCGGACTGTAGACCACAAAGTACGGGATTCAAAGCCCAACACGGCCCTAATGTAATTTAGCAAGACGTTACATTTGCCACACTCTACTCAATTATAAATGTGTACCTGATATGCATGAATTGTAACTTTGGTGTCTCGGCTATAAGTAGGGAAATAATGTCTAAGGGATATGAGCGTCACTGTGTGATGCATATTAGCACTTATTATTATTCCTGTTGTTCATTTTCAGGTGACGTGGTTTATCATGGTCATGTGTCAGCTAGCGCAGGACCCGGGCATAAGATATCTGACCTCATCCCCTATTCGAATTACAGCATTATGATCAGAGCTCGGAACTATGAACTAGCAGGGGAATTTGGTCCCGCGATTTGGGCACAGACAGATGAAGCAAGTAGGTCTCACAATGCATGTCTACCAATTTTATTTTGATAACGATGAAGCGAAAAGAATCGTTAAGGACGAAAATTAAATCTTTTTCAAAATATAGCTGTTCGGTAACAATGTCAACCGTGTATATATAGAACCAGAAATACAACTCTGAGAAACATCATGTTGTACTAAAATGTTTGAACATTTTAACTTGATCATCTACAGGAACTAATGTTATGAGAACATGTACTTGTACAATTCCTTAATTTGTTTTTTTTGGGTTACATTATTCACCCATTATGCATCCCCTCCCCAAATGAAAATGAGAATGTTTCCCTTTTAAATAAATGGATCCCTATTTAAGTCTTTATTTTCAGTCATGAATTAAAACGCAATGGAGTAATCTTGATTTCTAGATTTCGTGCACCCAAAACCCTTATTGACAGCTGTCCAGGGTGGGTTACTGTCTCTGGGTGTGTACGTGTGTGCTATGTGCGAGTACAATAGGATAATATCATTGCTTAAAAATATTTTGCTTCTTTCGAGGTCACAGTTAATATAATAATCATCTAAATTTTTACATTTCTTGTTGAAATCTACCTTCCGCCAACATTGCTAGTCAATAGGTTCACTATGAGGATCTTTTAAATTAGACTATCCGACAGAAAACGAAACGTGATTCTATTTTATACTACTTGCAATGTGTGATAGACCATTAAGTTGTTTCGTCTATAATTATCCACGAATTTTCTCCATGATGTGTACATTACAGAGCCAGCGCCACCAATCGGAGTAAATCTGCCATCTTCCGACAAGGAAAGCATCACAGTAGAATGGATGTCACCAAACCCTCCTCTAGGCAGGATAATAGGTTACTACATTCTCTACTGGGAGACGTTTGGTAATGGTTCCACGCCCAGAAACGTCAGCTTCTCGTGTCAGGACGAGCCATGCTCTGACATTAACTACAGGTTTTCCACAGTTATTCCCGATCTCCAGCCGGACATCAATTATTCCGTTCAGGCAAGTGTGATTCCTGGAGGCGTTTTCTAAAGGGATTCTGTATATTGAAAATGGGATATAAAAATACTTTTTCATAAATATTGTGATAACGGACCTATGGTTTAAATTAGTATCCATCCGTAAAACGATTTTCTGTCGACAATGTCTGCAGAGATGGCATCTTCAATCTTGCGTTTAGCTAAGATAACTAAAAGATGTAAGGTTTCACGATTATGTTTGTTGTAAGACAGCTCATTATAGAACGTAAGGGATGACATTCAATGGATGACGAGGGACCAAACCAGGAGAAGCAATCCGTGGGTTTCCTGATTTTACTAATGAAAACAAAAATATAAGTATGTTGAAGAATTTTGTTACACCATGTTGATATCTATATTATTTCTGATGTAATACTCTTTTAATAAACCATTCATGCTAAATGGAAAAAATGTCAGGAGGTCCATAACCTTTCCGTCTATCCATTCGAAGTGAATCTCTAAGTTGTCCTTAAATCGTTCTACTCTGCATTAGTAATTTCCTGCTCTTCTTCTCCCTTTTCTATTACAATGTTTTCCTTTCACTATACAGGTCATGGCGGAGACCATTCGTGGTGTTGGTAGCCCAAGCCCAGACCCACCTGTTGTCAGGATTACATCAGAAGGAAGTACGCTATCTGTCTTCTCATTTCTATAATGTCCCATGTAGATCAAAATGATCATTGTAGAAATATACTCACCCCCATTCAGAAAGGGAAAGAAAGAAAGAAACGTTCAGACACAGGGAAATATAAGCTATACTAAAATGACATGTTCATGGAACACGATCGCAGAGACTTTCAAGAAATCAACTCAAGGGTAATTTCAATACCGTATTGTATTTGCTACGTAGAAGACTTCGTCGGATTACGTAAAGCCGTCATGCCTATAACAAATCCATAATAGTTCTTTCAGGTGCCTGGAGACCCCCCCCCCTTTTTTTTAAAATATTTGTTATCATACTAGGATAGGGTATGCGTCGGAGATATGATTTCGTGTCTCATTTGGCCATTAAGTATATCGTGACATATCGTGAACTTAGACAAGGATTAAGAGTCGAGAACGGTATAACGAATCGTCTTCTTTCTCTAATGATTTAATGAAACGTAAAAGCTTTCGCGCGGAGATGAGTGAGTTGGGGCGCGTCACAGCTGCTCCAAGTCTCTCCTCAATTAAGTTGGACCTGAGTTCATTTACAATATTCATTTTATACTAGTCTGTTTGTAATATGCCACTGATCACACAGGACAATTTTGAGGTGATATCTTTGGATAATTTGTATGTATTTATGTGATTGAGATTGGCCTGTCATCAGTTTGTAAGTAGGCCTACATGACATGTAGTAGCCATATTGTACAATACATGTGTAAGTCAATGTTCTCATTCTATTCATCATGTGTAGTGAAGTGTACTCATTCAGATTGTAACCGCTCATTCTGTGAAAGAATCCTGGATCTATTGAGTACTTAACAATAGATTACGTAAGTCATTCACAATGGCTCTCATTCACAAAGTCTCTTATGCTAAAGGCCCTTTTACACTTTCACGGATCGCATCACGGATCATCCCGGATCGTCGCTCCGGGATCATCCGTGTTATCTCCGGCATTACCGTGTATACCCCGGGGAGGCATCCGGGGTGATCCCTGGCGTACCTGCATATCCGGGGAAAAAATTAAGCTTGCTTAATTTTTCATCCCGGAGTTCACGGATGAAAAACAATCAGTCCTCTTCCCTGTAGGCACCGTGTACCTCCGTGTACCTCCGTGTAGCCGCCGAATACATCCGGGACAGTCCGTGTAGACACCGGGAGGTCCGTATTAACACCGGTTTTCATCCGGGTTTGAAATTCCGTATATTTTGCCGAGAAGGTAAATGATCAAATGAGGGCCTACAAGCTCAAGTCACCCGTCAACATTCCGGAGATATCCCAATAGACAACGTACACCTCCGTGTAAGGACCGTAAAAGTACCCAGTAGCCTCCGTGCTCTTCCTTGAAATCCGTGTTAGCTCCGTATGCGTTTCCGGCGTGGTCCGCGTTGCTACCTTGTCTGTCCGTGGAGACACCGTACTTGCCCGTGTATACACCGTGTTCGTAACGTATCCACACCGGCATCGAGAAGAAATCATGGTGTCGCACGCCGGAACACCCCGGATTAAGATCCGGGATGATCCGTGATGCGATCCGTGAAAGTGTAAAAGGGCCTTAAGAGCTGTGCTCTTGCTGTTTTGGTGCAGATATGTTGTAGTGTCTATTGCACTAGTTCTGGTAGCAATAATCTTGGTATCAATACTCATTTAGTCACAAACTTTTCTCCTAAAGTGTGTTTAAATTCTCAGCTACATGTGAAATATGTTGGTAAAAGAATATCATATTACCCAACTCCTAATTGTGCCTCTACATTTCAATTGAGTTTTGTTCAGTGTGGGGACATACACCCCAATCCAGGTCCCTCCTCAAATAGTGAGGATCCCAATACTAATACCAGTATTGTAGATAATATATCTATGTCTAACAGTATAATTAAGTATGGCATTCATACACTATACAACTTGAACTCTAAGCAATTCAAAATATCTTCATCAGTCTGGTCAACCTTAAACCAAATAGGCATCTGTAGAGGTCGCACCAGGCGATGTCGAAAAGGTGGAAGGTGCCAACGTCGTCTGCAGCTACGGGAAACTGCGGAAGATCCGGTGACATTCGCCCTATGGAATGCCCGATCGCTGAAAAATAAAACACACATGTTCTGTGACCTTATGCTTAGTTATAAAATAGACATCGCAGCCGTGACCGAGACATGGTTTACGGGCGATGAGCGGGACAACATTCCCCTAGCCCAAATATCCTCCACCCTTAAAAATTATGATTTACATCAGATGCCCAGGGAGGGTCGTGTTGGAGGTGGTGTGGCTGTATGCATAAAACAGTCCTTTAAAACAAAGAGGTTTGAATCAGCCAACATCTTCAAATCATTTGAATATATTGATGTACTTGTCACCTCTCATGGACAAGTTCCAACTCGTCTTTTGGTCTTATATAGGCCACAACGAACAGCTGCAGGTCAGTCAACAGATCACCTTTTTCTACAAGAATTTTCTACGCTCATGGAGCAGCTGGTATCTTCATCACATCAGATAATCATCGTCGGTGACTTCAACTATCACATGGACTCTGCTACAGACTCCAACTCCGTCAGCTTTCTGAATGTTATCTCATCTCTT
This sequence comes from Strongylocentrotus droebachiensis, assembly GCA_035222895.1. Taxonomy (NCBI): domain Eukaryota; kingdom Metazoa; phylum Echinodermata; class Echinoidea; order Camarodonta; family Strongylocentrotidae; genus Strongylocentrotus; species Strongylocentrotus droebachiensis. The sequence continues at coordinate 29,827 of JAVYIG010004773.1, read as the reverse complement.
AATCTTCAGCAACATGTCCAATTTCCAACACATACAAGTGGACACACATTAGATCTGGTTCTTACACGAGCAAATGACAATTTCATCAGTAACGTATCATCAACGAGTTATCTTCCATCTGACCATGTAGCTGTCATATGCTCCATGAATATTCGTAAACCTAAGCCCATTAAGGTGAAGATTAGAACTAGGAAAATACAACAAATTAACATTGAGGCATTTCGTCAAGACATTCTTTTGTCTGAACTATACTCATTTTCTTCCGACAACGTTAACGAACAGGTTGACCAGTTTGAGTATTCGCTTTCCTCTCTCCTTGACAAGCACGCCCCTGAAGTTACGTGCACCATCACAAGTCGACCTGAATCTCCATGGTATTGTGATGATCTCCGTCAGCTCAAGCGGGAACTCCGAGCGCTAGAACGAAAAGCTTTTCCGAATGGATTGGAAATTCAGCGTGAGAATTTCCGAAAAGCAGCCCATCATTACAGTAACCAGCTGGGATCTGCAAGGAGTAAGCATCGCCGTGACCAGCTTAGAGAATGTACCCCGCGTGAACTTTTTAAGAAGGTTGAACAGTTGACGCGGCCTACCACTTCTCTAACTATTCCAACTACTGATGGCACTGGTGACTCATTAGCAGAACGCTTTGTTATGTACTTCACCGAGAAAGTAGAAAACATCACACATCAGCTACAGTCCTCCACCTCAAATGCTACTGAATTCTGTTTTGTCGAAGAGCCATACAGGTCATCATCTTTTGGGCATTTCAGAACAGTAACTGATGAAGAAGTACGTAGTTGTATTATGAAATCTTCCTCAACGACATGCGATCTTGACCCCATTCCGACTCCTTTTCTTAAAAAATTCTTAGGTGAATTGGTTCCAATCATGACAACTATTGTTAATGATTCGTTTGTAACTGGGTGCGTCCCCGATAAATTTAAGTGTGCCAATATCCTACCAAAATTAAAAGGAAATTCTTTGAATATAGAAGACTTAAAGAACTATCGTCCAATCGCTAACCTAAGATTCTTTGCCAAGATCTTAGAAAAGCTTGCAGCTTCCCAGTTGCAAGCCTATCTTAAAGAAAATGATCTTTATGCCAAATTCCAATCAGGTTATCGTCAGTTTTATGGAGTCGAAACAGCTCTTCTTCGGGTCACAAATGATTTACTGATGTCATTAGACAAGGGTGAAGAAGTAATTCTCATATTACTAGATTTTTCATCGGCATTTGACACCATAAATCACGACATTCTCTTGAAGCGTTTGGAACACAAATTTGGAATTCATGACCAGGCTCTGAAATGGTTCCAATCGTATCTGTTGGGCCGAAGCCATCGTGTTATTATTGGAAATGAACGATCATCCACCCACTCTTTAACTCAAGGTGTTCCGCAAGGATCTGTGTTAGGTCCCATTTTGTTTACGCTTTATATTTCTCCACTGGAGTCCATAATAGATAGGTTTCATATACAAAAGATGTTCTATGCGGATGATACGCAACTGTATGTGTCCTTTAAAAAGTCTAATGATTTTGATCCAACTACTGAAATCTTAAACTGTATACACGCCATCAAGGAGTGGTCGCAGCTAAATAGCCTGAAGCTAAACAATAGTAAAACAGAGTTCCTCCACATTTCTTCACGTTTTCGAGAAACGCAATCTATTCAGTCTATAGATCTAGATGGGACATTGTTATATGCAAACAGATCTTGTAGAAACTTAGGAGTGATTTTTGATTGTCGGTTGACATTTGATAATTTTATATCTCAAAAATGTCGCGCTGCTTCGTATGCTTTGTATAGGATTGGAAAAATACGTGCTTTTTTGGATAGGTCCACCACTGAAAAATTAGTCCATGCATTTGTTTTGTGCCACATTGATTTTTGTAACAGTCTTCTTTTCGGTCTTCCTCAGCGACAAATCAAAAAATTGCAAACTATTCAAAATTCAGCGGCAAGATTAGTGACCCGAACTCGGAAATACGAATCAATTACTCCTTTACTACGAAATCTGCATTGGCTTCCTGTCCACTCCCGTATTTTGTTTAAACTATTAGTTTTTGCATACGAATGCTTTCATGACATTGCCCCTTCTTATTTATGTGAACTTTTATCATTATATCGGCCTACTCGTACTTTAAGATCAAGCTCAAAATCATTATTTATTGTTCCTCCCACCTCAACAAAAACATACGGTGAACGTTCTTTTATGCATGCCTCCTCAGTCTTATGGAATTCACTTCCAGATTCCATGAGAAATCACAATAATTTGAACAAGTTTAAGGTTTCTCTTAAAACGTATTTATTCAATGTTAAAATTGTACACTCATGAACTCAGCGTCCAACACTACATGTACTTCTTTGTTTCTAAGTGGATTTTCTAATGTGTATGACTTTTTCTTGTAATTCTTCCCTTTCTATTTGAAGCGCATAGGGACATGCTATCCTGTAATGTGTTATGCGCTATAAAAGAACTGAGTATTATTATTATTATTATCATAATGGCCTTGGAACTCAAAATACGATTTTGCATATTATGACGTCAGCATATTTATGGTAAATTGATGTATCTCTGTGGATATTGATCGATTTTATTTCAAACATTAATACGTTATAGCTGAGATAATTATCTGCAATAGTAAACCACACTATTCCTCATTTTGATGACGTCGTCATAGTGACAAATGCGCTTAAAGACGACATGTCAGAATTTTCTTAATTTCCGTGTTATGCCTATGGAAGGTGAATTTCGTTCACATCATGAATCTACATGGCATAAGGATTTTCTTATATTATCCTTATGATCGTCGTCATCATCGCTATCACCATCTTCATGATCAGCATTGTATACAAAAGGCTAATTAGTTCATTCAATTTAATTGTATAAGCATGCGATTTCATGATTTTCTCACATAAACGTGTAAAAAGCGCGTTCAAATTAAAAATGCACGTAAATGCATTCAATTTCGCACCTTATGAACGTTAAGGTATTCAAATTGACGAATAGGCAAGCATTTAGGCAGTCATTTTCTTTTATATACTGTAAATTTCCTTTGCAATCTGCATCTGTTTGAATAAATTATGCAAACTTTATGTACCTTGAAATGGGACTTTTTCATTATAGTGAAATATCTCATTCTTCTGACAAACCGTCATGTAAAAAAAAATAATAATCATGATTTATAAACATTTTGTATATCCATACTGCTAGGGAATACAGTGAAACTGGAAGAAAAGATTAAAAAGAAAAGAAATATATAGAATATAATCAAAATAAACATTATAACACTTTAAGAAAGAAAATTAAGATATATAATATTATAAACAGTGAACAAATTAAAATATGACGTGAAAAAATTGCGGTAAGAATTACACAGAACTACAGAACTTGTTTAGGTTGATTTAATTCGAACGTTCAGAGTGCAAAGATTTGTGCCTATGAATAAAATTGAAATTGTTAATAGTACGAAATTGAACGTCTATCCAGCTTGCGCGAAATTGAATGACAACTTCGCGTCACTAAATTTAATGGATTTCTCTCTAAATTGAACGAAATAAAATTTAAAAGGAATGATATCAAATGAAATTGAATGCTCAAAGAATTAAAATGAACCATGAGAGCAGAGAGTTGCCGAAAACCGTTCGAACTTGAACGCCTATTCATGAAGTCGAATGCAACTCTGATGAAATTGGGCGGGAAAACCTATATTATTATTATTATTTAATTGTATTATTTGTTTGTCTCGACCTCATTTCTATATATTTATATATTTTCCATTCATTGAGCAATAATCGTACACACACACGCGGGCGCACTCTCTGGCGCGCGTGCACACGCACACACACACACACGCACGAACACACATACACACACGCACACGCACACACACACCCGCACGCACACACACTCACACACACAGTAAACTACTGGGACAGGTCTGTTCGCATGCCATTACTGTCAATTATGATCATAATTATGCTAGTACATGTGTATCTCATTTATTTATCATTTGTCCATATCAACTATGGTGCTACCTTGGTATTTCTAAACTGGTATCTGATTCATTAGGTATTTGTTTATTAACTCTGATGTCTTCGGTATTTCTAACTCCTGTCATTTCTTTTCACTACCATCCTATTTCCCACACCATCCTCTTCACCTACTGTCTCTTCTCCATCAACATCAAATTCAGCTGGAGTTCCTTCAAGTTCCATAGCAACTGTCGTAGGAAGCGCTGTTGGTGCTACTTTTGTGATTGTCATCGTTATAATTCTCATCATTATCTTTTACAAGCAAAGAAGGTTAGAGAGATACATTGTTTTTAACATGTTCCTCGCATCAGTCCCTCCTCACCTACTGCTCCATGCAAGATGCAAAAACTGTATGGTCATGACACAACAAGATGAATTATGATTGTATTTTTGTCTGGATCTGTATAGTAATTTAATTTCTTTAAAACATAATGCTATTTAATGTAAATATTCTAAGGCATAACGCTTTCTTAATACCTTGGCAACCAATTTGAAAGTCGTATGTTAATAGTAAGTTATTTTAAAAGCACCATTCCCACATACCAATTGTCATGTTGACATGTTTATATATACCTATTTATTGGGATATAATTATTGTTTTAATTATGTGTTTCATTAATGCGGTTTATATATTGGTTTCCATATTAACTTACAGCGATGAATCAGCCACTACTAAGTCTAAAGGGAAGGAGTCCGATTCGTCTCCGCAGTATCAGAACCCTGTATTTGATCCGTCAAAGACAGAGGTCCATACCTATCAAGACCTGCACACTGACAGCCACACCTATCAAGGTGTTAATACCGATGCGCAGAGCTACCACAATCTTGCAGACCCTCATACCTACCAAGATTTCAAGAAACCTGATCAAGAAGCTATATACGAAGATGTAACTGACGCCATGAACAGAGACTATGTCAACGTGGTGAAGAAGAATTGAATACACGAGATGAAGAAAGTCCATTAAGATGATTTTGAGTTATCAAAAACAAAGTTTTTATAATTTTATGGGGAAACATATTACAAATATATGTCTATGTCTCTATAATTTCGTGAAGATGAAACCATGCTTTATCACTTATCGTGAAATATCAAATTTAATCTTAATAACTGTAAGAAAAACTGTGCTGATGGACTGTGGCGTCTCCTCTTAAGTATCCAAATGGAATACCATGACGAAAAGCTGTCAAAAAGTATCATGGCTTCGTTTTCATTCACCATCTCTACTCGCCTTACTCCCAAATCTGTTAATATCGGGGATCAGTTGAAATATAACCTTTTTAAATAATCATGATTCGCACAGGTCTGACACATTTGGGTAAAAATAGTTGTACACCTTGGGTACCACACTACATTAAGTAAAGGTATGGTATTGGTTTCTTTAAAGCCTATCTGCACTAGTTTGGCCAGGAGGGATTAAACCTACCTGTATGGTCACTGACAGGTGATTATCTCAAGAAATAAGCTCTTAATTAACATATGAAAAAGTGTACCGTGGGTCACTAATGGTCACCACTTAGGCATTGTATTGTTTACTTGTGTTAATGCCTGTCGTTGCTGGTGGAAAGCATTATTACAGCATCGATGAACAATAATGAATAAATTATCAATTATTATTATTATTATAATTATCATAAACATTATTATTATTATTATTATTATCATTATCATTTTTACTATGAATGTTATTATTACAACTTCCACTTCGACTACTTCTACTACTTCTACGAAGCAGTGGAATTCAAGTTGTTTAATAGTTCAATGATAATGTGTTAGGATGTGAACGATGAAATATGAAAATATAAGATGTGAATATAGATATAGACTATGCACAATAAAGTACACGTGGAATGTGGTGGTAAGCATTATTTCCACATTTGTGGAAATTATAAACAATGTATCAGTTATTATTAATATCATTACTACTACTACTACTACTACTACTAATTCTACTATCTACTACTACTACTACTACTACTACTACTACTACTACTACTACAACTACTACGACTGCTACCTCTACGTCTACTAAACAGTGGAATTTAAGTCGAGGAATAGGTAAACGATAATGTGTTAGGATGTGAACGATGAAATATGAAAATAAAAGCTGTGAATATAGACCAAGACTATGCACCATAAGATTAACGTGAAAGCGTTATGTTATATGAGGGTTGATGTTTAGCGGATCATTATATAGTAGAATTAGTAGTTAATTAAAAGAGTAAGATGATGCAATCCAAGTCAACATGTATATATTACCATATGAGTAGAGGATGTTTAGGCACATATTAAATATGAATACTGATAAATAAAAGTATAGAACGCACAATATGTAAACATTAAAGAAGTAAAAACAATACAAAAGCAAATCAAGTTATTTTGTTTCAGCTCGTCATTTGGCACTTTGAACGGTTCTAGACAAAATTAATCCGTCTGATTAAAGCAGTTTGGAATTTGGCAGACTGTTAGCACAGCCAGTCAGATACAATCCAGATTACTTTGCGGTAACAATTATTACATTTAAAAATGCATTAATCGGGAGAAGATGATTACAAAAAAAAAATCACCTAAATTACCCCATTATGCCACAAAAAAAAGAGATTTATCATGCTTTTGGGGGGATCCCAACCATCGTTCTCATTGTAACTATTTAATAATTACTCGATGAATTATTCATTAAGACTTATGCAGACATATTTAATACCATTTTATTTAAAACGGTGAAATAATTGTTTGATATGAAATAACTAGACATGAAATCCAGCCAATCATAATTAAGGTTTTGTGGATTATTTCCAGACATATGAAGATAGGTAGGTGCAGGGAATTGGAGACCGCAGGGAATTGGAGACCACCAAGCTTAAACCCATCACTGTCTGTCCGTGTTGGCTCCAATATTGCTACAGCGCCACTTGTGGCCTTTAACAACACTACTGCATATATCCAATTCATTTCGAAGACTACGATGTGCTCTTTCTCCGAGAAAATTGGCAAAATTGACCAAGGTAACCAATTTTGATCGTAAAATTTTGCTCTGATATAAAAACACAATTTTCACTGAATGTTGTGGTGGATGCAGATATTTAGGAACGGCTCTTAAAAAGTAGTTTTAAAATGAAGTTTATGAAGTGTGCCCACCATCACAGAAAACTTATGGCCATTGTATGTTGTGAATGAGTGTTGCACAGAACATTATGAATGGTGTCTGATCAGAAATGTGTGCAGGCAAGGGGGGACACCAGGTCCAAGTTTTATTATTATTATTATTATTATTAATTTATTGGTATATAATGATCGATCAGCAGCACAAGGCTGAAATGGTCAATTTACAAAGGTACAGTGATGTAAATTATATACATGTACAATAGTATTACGAAACATAGTAAATAAATCTGTAACATAATGACAATACAGCAGACAATTGCGTTCGTTTATGTACATTACGTGAAAGAATGTACTAGCAGAAGATATACAAAAGCAGGGGAAGGTATATGGCTCATGAAAGTGAGAGATATAAAGCGAATGGAGTAGAGAGAGAGAGAGAGAGAGGATGGGGGAAAAGGGGAGGTACAAAGGTAGAAAGGAAGAGAGCGAGATAGAGAGAGAGAGAGAGAGCAGGGAATGGAATGATCATAATTAAATAAACATATTATTCCTAATTACATGTAATACATTCATGAAAATTAAGAGAGTCAGATTTCGGCGAGACAACAATAATCATCATACAAGTACATGCTAGAAGAGAGAAAAGGGAAGGTTAAAATAAAAAAAGAAGGGGAGAAGTTTGAAGAGAGAGAAAGAGGGAGAGAGTGAGAGAGAGAAGGGAGTCGTTTGTTGTGAATGTCGAGTATGCCGACGATAGTCAATGACCCGATGCTGGTTGGTTAATTGTCCATGTACAAAAATATTTTGGGCCACATTGTTTTAAAATCGTTTTAAAATTACAGTAAGTTCATTGGCTGCATATATCTCTTTCAAAAAGTGTTGAACTAACCATAACAATCCCATTTTCATTCAAATTGTATTTAAAATGTCTTGACTTGTAACTGTCCCTTATTACCTGCACATGCAGGTAATGAGAGACCTTTGGTGCTGACGTCATTAATCATTGTTATCTTATTAATTAGTTACATCATGCCCACAATTTTGTTACCAAATAAAGAGAAGAAGTTACTGAAGAGAATACAAAACTTTCTGTATGTGTAACATTATTCATGTTTATGTAAATTATGTAAATCTGCTTAAGGGTCTCCAATTCCCTGCACCTACCCTACATGGTGTAGAAGAATTTCACGACGATGCCCCAGACGATATCCAAAATGTCGTATCCGGACACCTACCCACTGGACATCAATTCAATTCAATTCAATTCATTTATTTTTCCTCATTCAACTGTTCACATTTACAATGATGGTACGTTTTAACATATTCACATATTAATATACATATACATGTAAATCAATTTGCACAATACAATACGTCAAACAAATAAACATGCAGTTGAAAGGGAAGGAGGGCCGACAAAAAACCCCAGAGCTTTTAGGGTGTAGGCCCCCCTGTAAAAGTAATTATTATGAATTATTATTATGAATTATTATTATTGCATCCACCCCCGGATAACCACCCCAGTCAACTAACCAATAGGACAACTACCCCATATGGCAAACACCCTCTAGGACGACTACCCCCAGGACAACTACCCCAGACACCTAGTAAAGGTTACAGCTTGAAGTGTATGGCGCCCTCAATTTGCATGTTTGAAGACAGAATGGAGTGACTGAGAGAGGGAAGTAACATGCCTATTACACGCAGTGTTTACGGACAATGCCTCACCGACTCTCTTACATATAGTGATAATATCATACAAATATTTATGAAAGAAACACAATTCAAGTTTTCCGCGTACAATAGAAAACCCAATATATGTATTCTTTTATCAATACTTGTCTTCAAACACATTTGGGGGGCAATCTTTGCAGAAGTATATTATTTATAATCAATGTATGCTTTGTTCGAACAATGCAAGTGAAGTGATTCAAATACACTATTCATATACGGCACTGTTTTTTTTAACTATGACCAAATAGCTTAATGACCCTTTGACAGCCTGAAACTTTACAAAGATAAAGAATTAGAAATCAGTTACAACTTTTTCTTGTAGAATGGACCTAGGTTAACCTCCCATAGCTTAACGAAAAAAATTCAGCGTTGCTTTATGTGCATGAGGTATCCCTGAACAGCCAATTGTTTACGGAATTTTGTAACAAAATTGACATACCTTTTTTGTTGGAGCCGAAAAAAATATATACCCACAAGCAATATGTTTTTTTTCTATTGATGATTAATGAGCATGGGTGGATCTTAAAGAAAGTTAACAGTAATCTGAATTAACTCCTGTATTTTGATAGAACAGTGCAATTGAAAATGGTGTTTCGGACGTTACATTTTCCGTAAACAATGTAGGCCCTCATTTAACCCACTAGAACAATCATTTAATGAGATTGTTTATGGTTTGAATAAGCTTATTAGTTACTCCAAGTCATTAAATTAAAAGAAAATATAATTTAATTGTAGTAGCGCTTATATTATAAATATATTCAAAATTTGAAAAAGTTGTCTCATTTTCCGTAAACAATTTTGTAACGTCCGAAACAACCTTCAATTTGAAGTAGCAGAAAATAAATGAACTGCAGGACTTATCTTTCGTAACATTTTTTAAACATTTCATGGCGGCTACCCACCAAAAAAAAGAAATTTGCAATACATCATTACAATACTATTTTATAGTTAAAACCAATTTTCCGTTAACAGTTGTAACGTCCGAAACAAATGTAACGTCCGAAACAAAAAATATCAAAAATGTGATGATAATCCATATTAGAGGGTATCTGGAGTGAATAAATCATTATGAAATAAGTTATTATAAGTCTTAACACAAGTCAAAACACAAATCAGGTCTTTCAAATCCAATAATTTTGTGTAAACTCAAGAAGGGTGTTTCGGACGTTACACTATTTGATTGTTAACACATAGTTTGCAAATTTCAACTAATTTTCGATCATATGTGCAAGTTACGATTTCACAATGCACACTCCTGTTAAAAACACTATATTGATAATTTCATTTAGATCTAAATATACAAATATGAAGAAATATGATGCAAACAATCAAATTTTCCGTAAAATATCTAAATTTTCTGCAAAATTGACTTATAAAACATAAATATTGAAGCCACACTTTGTGGTGCGAGGCATTCCTGGCTGCTTTAGTATATTCTTAATTGTAATTTATCAGAAAAAATCTCAATAAAAGTGACTCATAAAAATTATTCAGCCATTTTAACAGCACTTTCTGTTATGCTGTTAGCACGTTTCGGATGTTACATTAAACTGTTAACAGACATTTTCATAATTTAACTGGTTCAAATGAGGGGCAAAGATAGATGTGAGAATAGCACATTTCAATTTTTCAACCTCTCCTCTTACTATTTACATTGCTGTGTGTTTGCAAATCATCACGTTTTCATTTTTAGAGAGGTTGTTCCAAATTATGTCATATAACCAAAGATTGTATGGTCAATCTAAACTATTTGGTAGGTTACAAAAGCTCAAAATCACCCACTTAAGCAATACCCAGTGTACATGTACATGACACGGGTAATGATACAGGTATATAAAGTTGATAATATCAAGCAAATTAAAATGTTTTTCTAAAAATGTATGGGAAATATGGATTTTCATTTGAAAATACCTTTTAAAAAGGGCACTCAGTACACGTAACTAATCTGTGTAGAAAGTACATACATGTATAAAAGAAAAGGGCATTACCAGTAATACCTTATTTAATGATCCAAATCATATACATGCAGTATCTTCCTCAAATCTATGTATACATACAAAATGTATAAGCTAGTGTAGGGATTTATTTTGAACTTCTGAAACTCCCCTTCATATCCATGATTCATCCCTTTCATATTAATAGGTCATCCCTCATTCACATTCACCCTTTTCATCCACCATCCTTTCATCTGTCTATCTCTCTCTCTCTCATTGGTTTCAATGTTCACCTGATGCAGTCAAGCTTATATAGTATAATTTACATATACTATGAATATTCAATATATACCCTTTGTTTATGTTTGAATATTCAAGAATACTTTGTGATGTTGATTTATACTTGTATGGGACTATATGAATATTTATTGATTTATTCTACTTTGCATGGAATGTATATGGAATGCTACATAGAATGCTGTAATGCTTCTACACATTAAAACCTGGTCAGTTAGCTAGTAGTCAATATATCAATCCTACAACATGTCTGCTGGGCTGCCTCTGTGTTAAGAGTGCTAGGAATTATCTGTTAGAACCGCAACCCTACACTAGTGTGAAATATAAATGGGCTGTCCGTTTTTGTTTTCCCTCTACAAAATGTCAGAGTTGGGGGTGCGGCGCTGCGGCCTTATCGCCGGCAAATACGGTACATGTTTAACCTACACTGTATATTTTTTGTCACCTGTAATATAGGCACAGCAAGAGTTAAGATCTATCAACCAACCAACCGACCAATCGATCAATCCATCCATTCATCAATCGGTCATCAATTAAATAAATAAATAAATAAATACTTATTTAAGAGCATTAAAACATATTGTCGTTTGAAACAGCCTCCTAATACAAATAGTGGTAAAGGATGATTGTTACTACAGTAGTATTATAACCTAAAACATACACAATTTTAAAATACATCAAATATGTCTCATTCTCGAGATGTACATATATTAGGATTCACTTATTTCTTATTACCGTACTTACATGACTGGGGGTACTTTTTTATAGTTTTATTTTTTAAAAGATTTGTCAATGTTTCAGTGCTTACATACATGTATGTGTTAGTGATATTATTGAATGACACACTATATAGTTGAAGGCAAAGAACATTAGCAAGCTGATTAAACATCTATATTGTAGAGTTTGTAGAAATTGATGATCTCATTGAAATGTTAACATCGTGTAACATCCGAAACAAACCATAGAATACATTTCACACTGTTGTTCATAACATGCAATAAAGAGTATGTTTCTAAGTGAATTTTCTAAGGAGTTTTGATGACTACAATTGCTATTAGCTTCATATTTCACTCTGTTAGATCACATAAGCATTTTTAACTACCGGTACACGTTCTTGAAATGAATAATATACCTTACATAAATTGAGTGGTCGATGAAGACAAACTTGGTATACATGTATGTGCTAAACTAATTAAAACTGCACAATTTTTTCCATAAATGTTACAGAAGTATTTTTCTGCAAACAATTAATGTAACTGAGGTCAATAATACCTAAAGAAAAGCAATTAACTTGAATAAAGTTATAATGTTAACAGTGTGTAACGTCCGAAACATCAGTGGTGTGCCATATGAAAATTATTAGGCAATGCACTGGTTCCCAATTTTTTTGCATGTATTTACCTTATATCATCAGTTGTTATAATAAAATAAGTTTGACCTAAGAAAAAAGCATTTTACCTATTGAAATAAAAACTTGTTATTGTCAAAACCCTAATTTAGGGCTATTTTTCACTTTCAAGGGATACAGAATCTGTATTTTTCAAGATAGAAACTCAACAATTTGCATGAATAATCTCTGAAACATATTCTTAAAGACCCAACATATTTAAAGGTGTAGTTAATAGCAAATGGGTTTTATATCACAGTTATTAGATATGCTATAGTTCACAATAAAATTGTAAAAACTCAAAGTATTCATATCTGGTGAATAAATAAGGAGATAGATTAAGGTCCAGAATTTGCATTTCTCAAAAATATGATTAGTCCTGATCCTAAAAATACAAGTTTGAAGTGAGTAAACATAATTTCATTTTGGACCCATTTGTGGACACATTTGGTACAAGTTAAAAAAACCAGTGCCATACTCCTCGTCTCAAATGTTCACACACACACACACACACAAACACATACACATACACAACCACCCACCTACACAATGCACACCAACCCACACACGCTCCCGCACGCAGAGCCCACATATACCGGCCCACATATGCCCACACATTATGTGGGCCTATTACATATCAAAATATACCACCGCTAAGACGATAGTTTTAAAAAAGGCATGAAAAAGAAGAAGACGGCAAATAAGTAACCAATGGAATCATTTCGTGCGTTCCTTTTACAAGCTAAATTATTATAAGGAAAACAAATATTTTCAATATAAACATCCAGTTTCTGTGAGGTTCCGCCTTGATATCCGGAATTGTAGTGGTATTTTCCCCTTTGGATGAGGCAAATCTTGTAGCTGTAAAGTGGGGATCTGACATAATCTATCGGAGCACGCTATTGGTTGTTCCATACATAGCTGGCTCGATATATGACGTAGTTTGAATCGCATTTGAGTGATTACCAGGTCGCTATACGTATATGCTTTAAACGATTTCCGTGACCCCGATAGACGGATTTCCAACACAAGGAAATCAGAAAATATCTGAATTTAAATTGTGAGACAAGGAGGAAACTTTGTGTTCTCGAGTCTTGGCAAGGGTTGTTGTCAATGATTGAAGTAGTATGCAAAAAGTTTCATTCTGTCTAGGGCGACCAGGTTAGGTATAGACCTGGCTTAAATTTGCTATTTTGTGTGCACCATAGGAGAGAAATACGAACAAAACTCACCAGTGGTTCAAAATTAAGCTCGGCCGAAACTTTCTTCTTGTTGGTTAATTTCATATGGAAAAGCCATTTTATATACAGGATATATTACATTTATGACTAAATTGTGTGAACAAGGAAACACTACTCCTGAGTATGACCTGGACTATATCATGTTGCCTCGCTGATGTTTTCTAGATTGATTATTTCAATCAGTCCTTTCTGTCCATCTGTGGATGCGGTTGGCTCAACTATTATATGTCTTCAATGTTTACAAAGTCCTGATCTTCACAAGACCAGCTAGATTAAGGGAAGCACGATGCTGACCTAATATTGATTCTTCGTATCGTGATTGGATTTTTTGTACGTAAAAGAAGAGAGGTCTATATCATACAGTTCTCATTTAGGATTCCACAAATAGCCAAACGTAGAACCGTAAGTTTCACCTGAAACACTGTCGATTACCAACTTCAAAACTAGTAACGGTAGAACTTGTACCTTACCATAGCGAACCAAACAGTTGTAAAAAGACTGGTATTGAAGAGCTACGTGTACAAAGGTGCGCTTGGATTTTTTAAAATGTTAATTTTGGAGCCTGCAACCTAATTTCAAGGCCTTTCTGGCCTGGATTTAGTATTGAACTAGCCTTTAAACAAGGCCACATGTCTGATAGACGCCGAGCGACCGCTGATTGGGGTGGAAAATAGCCAGAGTCACGAGGCCTTGTCAAAAGGCTAGTATTGAACACACTCCATTACAGAGAATTCCTTAAGGATTTGGAATGGTGTATCTATAGAGCAAAGGGCTCGACTAATCACTGACAAATTTGTTTTATCTGTTTACTAGTGTGTTCACCTACGTATTATGGCGTCTTTACTAAGTTGGAGAAAATCATTTTCTGGACTCATGCTTGTGTTGTTCTACATAGCTGCTACAAGTAATGGTAAGTAAATAAATACACATTATTATCTTTACGAAACGATGTGCCTTATAAATAACCTCCATTCATTCAAAAAGTATACTTGAATAAGAGAAATAAAATAAGCTATGCTGTAAAAATAAGGAAAAGACACACACAAAAGAAAAACATAACAAACTTCTCTTTTTAAAGTTAATGTAGGTCCATACATATTACAGTATAGGTATCCGGATATTTGTTGCGTAACGTTACTTTATACTAGCCTAGGTGAAACAAAAAGAGAGAAATAATAAGCTTAGAAACTTTTGAATGTTAAAAGCTCAAAACTTATAGCTCGAACCAATGTGATGTTTGCATACCAAATTTAAGAATGTGAAACTCACGTTTGTGACATTTCTTTTGAAAAGAAATATCAGAATTTCTGATTACATTTTAACTGTTTGACAATTCGAGGACATAAAATGGGTGTCAGTAATTAATTGAGATCACATCAGTATACCGTTGTGAAAGTCCGAAGCGTATCTTATAACACAGGGTAATGCAGACGAAGGTCGCTTCTCTCAATGAGCCATTTTCGTAAAGTTTTCAAATATATCTCTTTTTATTCCCTCGATAGATAAAACTATGATGTACAAAACTTTAAAGATGACCTTGCTGGGCAAGAATGGCAACATATCAATAGCTGTGAAGATGTTAACATGGCATATTCCATTTTTCTTAATTTGTTTAATAATGTTTGTAATAAACATGCACCAATCAAAGAGAAAAGAAGCTGCAAAGGACGCGCTTATAAGAAACCTTGGATAACCAAATCAATAATGAAGTCTGTTCGAAAAAAATATAAATTGTTTTTAAAAGTAAGGAAATCTAATTTTGATGTAAGTGATGTACAAAAATTTCGGAACTACAGAAATGTATTAACGACTGTTCTTCGCAATGCCAAGAGAAATTATTACAGTGGTTTGCTAGCTGAGAACAGCAATAACACTAGTAAAACGTGGAACATCATAAAAGAATTAATATCAGGGAGAAATAAAGGTAACAAAGGTACTAAGGTAGAAAAACTTATAAGGCGTATTAATGGAAATGATAAAGTTCTAACAACCGAATCTGAAATTGCCAATGAATTTAATGATTTCTTTGTAAACATCGGTCCAAATCTAGCATCAGCAATACCAAATGTACCCACATTATTTGAAGATTATTTGAGTAATAGTGTTGAGCAATCCCTTTTTTGGAAACCGGTCACAATGAAGGAAGTTCATGACCACATGTTGGCTCTAGACGAGAAGAAAGCTTGTGGTTACGACAACATTCCAGTACGCCTGATTAAGGATGGTGCATCTATTTTGGCTGAACCATTAAGACGTATCTTCAATCTTTCATTGGAAACAGGAAATTTCCCTGATCAAATGAAAATTGCTAAAGTCAGTCCACTGTTTAAGAAAGGTAATAAACATGAAACGGGGAATTATAGACCCATTTCTGTCTTACCAATTTTGGGTAAAGTATTAGAAAAAATAGTTAATGCTCGATTGACCAGTTTTCTAGAAACGCATGACATTTTATATCACCATCAGTACGGATTTAGGAAAAAGTATAGTACTAAATTATCATTAATTAATCTTATGAATACGGTATTGAAAAGTATAGACGAAGGATGTGTTACGCTTGGTGTGTTTCTTGACTTTCAAAAGGCTTTTGACACAATAAACCATAACATATTATTTAAAAAGCTATCACATTATGGCATCCGAGGACATGCACTGAAATGGCTCGAAAGCTATCTTAGTGACAGAATGCAGTTTGTGAAATACAAAGAGTCATCATCAGAAAGTAGATATATCAAATGCGGTGTACCACAAGGTTCTGTCTTAGGACCAACTCTGTTTTTAATCTATATAAATGACTTGCCAACTGTGACAAATTATTTCAATTTCAGACTATTTGCAGATGATTCTAATATTTTTCATACTTTTCCCAAAGGTGTAGATCAAATAGATGAGTGTGAAGTAAATGCAAATTTAAAATCCATACAGAATTGGTGCACTGCAAATAAGCTTACTATCAATGCGTCAAAAACCAATTTCATGTTCTTCAGTAGTCGTAGAAGAAAGGCTGTGCTTAAAGGGAGATTAAAAATATCTGGGGCAGAATTAAGAGAAGTGGAGGAAGCGACATTTGTTGGCATTACCATTGACAGACATTTTACATGGAATTCACATATAAAATCTGTTAATGACTGTATACGGAGAAAGGTCGGCATCCTCTTTAAATTACGGCACTTTGTCCCTAAACATATATTGAAACTGTTGTATAAAGCTCTTATACAGCCACATATTACATATGGCATCGAGGTTTGGGGTAGTACTTATAAATCACACTTGAATTGTATATTTTATACTCAAAAGATGGCTGTACGTGCTATAACTTTCAAGCCACATCGTTCTCATACTAATGCACTGTTTCATGACCTCAAATTGTTGAATGTTTTTAAATTGCATAAATTATCTATTTGTACTTTTGTGTTTGATTTGATAAATGAACGATTACCTCATTCCTTAAAACATTATTGCAGTATGATACAACATGAATATTCCACAAGACAAAAAACGGGTCGACAATTACGTCTTCCTTTATTCAAAACAGACCAAGGAAAGTTTTCTGTTTCGTTTGTTGGAAGTCATTTTTGGAATATGCTTCCTACTGATCTAAGAATTGAGAGATCAAGAACCTCTTTTCGTAAAAAACTTACAAAATTACTCTTAAGTGAAAACCACGAATCATAACCTCGTAACTATATAGTTGTATATAGTAACCAGTCTCTGTTTAATATTATACACAAAATTATTTATAAGATTTGGAAACCCATCATATATTTTTAAATTAACTTTATTTTAGGCTTTAGATAACGAGAGTCAGACTCGACTAGCACATGTGCTATTTTTGACTCTATTTTACCATCGATCACAAACTCATTGTAAATAGTCATTTATTGTTTTACTCTTGAAGCAAAGTTTACTTTATCTTTGTCATAATGTACATGTATATCGCTGTAGAACATGATTTTTTTTATAATTCATGTCATGCATTTATGTTATATTGACATTGTCATTGTACATTTATCTTTTGTTTCAATGTTTTCAATGGTGGTGAATAAATAAATTCAATACTCAATAATAATAATAATAATAATAATAGATATTTATATAGCAGACATATCCACCATACATGGTGCTCAAGTCGCTCCAACTATTATTCATGCACCTCAATAATTGTATGACAGTATGCAAAATTGCATGCATTACGCGTTGTTAGGTAGGGTTTATTCATGGCTTGATTCTCGTTTAAACATAAAGAAGCACATATCCAACACATGCAAATCTGCCTTCTACAGTGTTTATTTTATACAATGCCCGTCACATTTGTCGATATTAAGACCGGAAAACACTGAAAACGTTGTCCATGCATTCAATAGCAGTAGGCTTGATTATTGTAATGGATTATTGTTTGGCTTGCCATATTTACAAATTAATCAGGTTACAGCACGTTCAGAATGCATGTACAAGACTTTTATCCGATTCCACGAAATGTTCCACTATTACACATGTTTTTAATAGTTTCGTCACATTGGTTGCCACTGAGGCATAGTACTGCATGTGAGATACGTTTGCTTGTTTACAAAGCGTTGAATGGTAAAAGCCCCAAATTATTTGAAAGGGTATTTGTCCGCGGAAAGTTTGTCAGAAGAGTGTCTCAAAGAGAAAAAATCTTCTAGGAATATTTTGAGAGCATTAGTCGATCGATGAAGGGTCGTGAGTGTTGAAAGGGATATTTCTTTTAATCAAATATCCAGCAAGATTGATGTAGATTTCATTCCATGTATGTCGTGGTTTAGAGAGCAGATGTCATTATATTGCTGTTCATGTGCATCCGCAGGTAAAGCTATGGTCACAACCCCAAAAAGTAGACTGCTCGGCTGCCGGGCGGCGAGTTTTTAGCCAATTTCGCCCAGGGACCGAGCGGCGGCCGCTCGGGCACCGCTTGTTTTTAGGGCATCGCTCGGTAGCCGCCATAGAGATATATATTAATAATATTAATATTAATGTTATTAAAATTCGGCGGCGCCTGCTCACTTTTCACTCGCCGCCAGCAATACGATCGGTACCCGGGTAAGAAGCGTTCGGTCGACTTTGCAATATTCTTCTTTAGACAAATATTTACAATTTTCATAGGTGAAAAACAATTAAGAAGAATGTTTTGATATATATTTATATTGTGCAATACTTCAGTGAGTGTTTTAATTTTAATTAAGGCCTATCATATAAAATATGCCAAATACAGCGGTGTATAAAAAAGTACGTAGGTATTTTAATTTGATATAATTTGAGCAATAGGGTAAACCTTCACCAGAACAGGGACGCAAACACCTCCGCATGTCCAAATCCCTCTGCCAGTTTAACGCTTTACATCGTAAAGAGTACCAAAGTGATTATTTGGAAAAAAATACTCCCTTTTTAAAACAATAGATAATGAGAATATTGAATATTTAGAAATAAAACAAAGAGAATTAAAAGCATGTTATGATTATATTAATGAAGGACTTAAAATTCGTTCTAGAGTATCGTACAATGAAAGAGGAGAAACAAACACTAATTACTTTAACCAATTACCCAATAAAAGTAATGGAATCAAGTAAGAGATAAAACAGTATTAAAGACCGTCAATACTACTGGGCCAGAAGGGATTAGACCACACAGCGAGGTCACTGACAGGGGGCTATCTCATTAACTCAGCTCTCAACTAACATAAGAAAAAGAGGATCATGGGGGACCAACAGGCACCGATTGGGGAAGTTTTCTATATAGAGGGAGCAAGTAGCTACAAGTAGGACAGTGGGGCTTTAAGAAAACTAATGATAAATGAAGGGAAAATAACGTTTTGATCAGAGAGATATAATTCAAGAAATACACATTTTTTAAAGCAAAGTTTATGCACATTCCGCGGTCTTTTTTTTTGGTTACAGATCTCCCGGACCTAAGTCAAGACAATAATGTTAATTGTGAAGAGAAAGCAACAGAGAGGGAATGTATTTTTGGATTGATCAGGTGGGATATCTAAAAGGCAGAAATGTAAATGAGGCAGTTCGGTTAACTAATGACATGCTTTTTCATACAACTCAAAATAAGATACCTGTTTATTTGTTGGCAATAGATTATGAAAAGGCTTTTGACTCGGTTCGTAAATGTTTTTGCAAAAGGTCTTAGTAGCTTTTGGTTTTGAACCGTCATTTTGTAAATGGATGAAAACAATTTATAGTACGGCTCAGAGTTGGGTGTATTCAATGTAGACGTATCAACTGGATATTTTCGTATTGAGAACATTATTTACTAGTATCGCTGATATGTCTGGATTGAAGATGTATAGAGACATAACTTTCTGTATTATTGTTGGGTCCTAACGCGTATAAAAATGTAATATTTCTGTTTGGTAGAATATTTAACATTGTAAAGAGTTAGACGTGGAAATCCAGGAAAGAATTAATGACAAAGAAATCTTAAGTAAAATTAAAATGCTGCTTACGTGGTAGAAACAAACAGATTTGAATTTGACGGGGAAAACACAACAAATAAAGCTAGTTTATGTATCCTCACTCACACCAGTACCGCTATGGGCATTCCGTGAAATCGAAATGTTAACGACTCTTTATGGAATGGAAAAGATAAAATCAAACGGAGTACTATGTGTTATAGATAACGATAACGGAGATCTTAAATTGACAGACTTTCGATTATTCATTCGAACACAAAGAATCATGAGGATGAAGAGACTTATATTAAACAGGAAATTAAAATATGATTTGGAAACGCTTTTTTAAATACCTGACTAGAAAATTTGGCAGCCTCTTGATATTGTTCAGTAATGTATCGTCATATTTACTTAATCTGTCATTACCAGACTTTTACCGTAGCATGTTATAGGCTTCGGTTGGGACAAAAGCGTTTTTGCTATAGTAAGAAATTTAAAAAAGAAATCAGATTATATACAATAATAGATGTATCCGCATTCAGGGGCATATTCATTTTCATGAAGACTTATTTCTGAAAAATGTTTTTTAAATACATCATATTGTTGATAGGAGAGGTGAATTAAAATCTATCAAAGAATTTCTGAAAATGGGTTTAAACAACATTGACATAAATATGATAAAACAGTTAATTGAAGGCATTCCGTTCTCCTTGAAAACTCTTTTGAAATATAAACATCCTTGTAAGTATACCGAATTGAGTTTAGAATGTATTTTTAACGGAAAACCCACTCTTTGCAAGGCATAACATCGAACATAATCTATAGTACATTGTTAAAGATGAGAACGGAAAAATATCATGCTACATGCAAATTAGAAGGTACATATAATATGGTCGAAAATGCACGAGAACATTTTCCCTAAGTCCCCGAAAATCTACTATGGACAAAAAGCTGAGGGAATTTCAATATAAAATGTTATATAATTTAATTTATACAAATAAGCATCTATACACTGTCAAACATTCAGTGAGCAATCTTTGCTCCTTTTGCAATAAACACGAAGAGTTTTATAAAATTCTGGTTTTGTTTAACCCTGTGAGAAGGTAGCAAGCATTTGGAGGGACTGCGGTGACCTTTTTGTATTACCAACAGTGTACACTGGCATAAAATTAATATCGGGATAAAATGATCCAATGCAGAAGAAGAAGAACTGTTAAATCACATATTCTTTTAATAAAACATATGATTTTTATGTATAGGACTACAAAAACACCCCCAACTCCTCAAGAAATAATTTTAAAAAAGAATTTGAGACAATAGACAAGAAGAAAGGGAGTTAGCGGGGGAGAGGGGCAATTTAACACTTCACTTCAGAGAATGGGACAACTTCCATAGTTAGGGACGGCGAGGCAAGTATTACCATTTCAAACTCAAATATTTTATATAATTTGCTCAGTGGGACATGAAAGATGGATTTCCAACGACTGTGTAGATGTGGCTGTGTTCGCGAAGGGAGGGGAACTTGCTGAGTTTGGGAAGTTTTGGGTACGGAGTGGGGGGGGGGGTTAGGTATAGGTAAAATTGTATGCGTGTGTCTGTCTGTGTGCGCGCGTGTATGTGTGTGTGTGTGTGTGTGTGTGCGTGTGTGCGTGTGAGCGTGAGGCTCTTTTTGAAATTATGTTCATTCAGTGCACAACATGTTATATTGTTATAAGTGAGTAATATCTTTCAACTGTATATGATTCTTTTATGTTTCTGTGGTAATTGGTGACTGAACGTATTTTTGCTTTGTTATGCATTATTTTGTAAGTTTGATGACGAGATGTAAAAATGTAAAAATGCGAAATTTTATCATATTTTTCAATTATGTCATTGAATAAACAACAAAATTCTCTTTCGAAACAAAAATATTCGCTCGTCATCCAGCAAAAGAATTTTTTTTTCATGCGGGGAAGTTAGAAGAAGTTGGGTATGACTTTGTATATTTAGGAGTGACGTTTAATTATAATTGGAATACATTTTTGTTGTTGCTAAAATGGTCACACAAGCTAGAAAGGCAATGTATGATATGATAGTAAAGGCAAAAAGTTTGCATTTATCTGTTGTCATTTCTTTGATCACTTAGTTTTGCTAATTCTATTATATGGTGCTGAGGTCTGGGGCTATAAGTGTATAGATCAACTTGAAGTTTTCCAAAGAAATTGTTTAAGAATAAGTACACACCTCACTGTATGGTTTACGGTGAAACTGGACGTGGTAAAATATCAGATAAAATTAAGCGTAGAATGATTGGATACTGGGTTAGATTAGTTAAAAGGAAGCAATCAAGTAGTCATTGATTCTTTTAATTTTGTTTGTTGCAGTCGCAAATTGAAGCACAAAGTTTAATTAATATCAAGTCACAATGGGTTGAGTTTCTTGCAGACATTTTTATCATGCAGGACTTCGGAACGTTTGGCGAGCTCAAGGAAAAGGGTATAGTGCTCCCTGGATTATGAATATTATAAAAACCAGGCTTTCTGTCATGTCTATTCAGGAATTGGAGCACAGCTACCTGGTCAAATCGTATTTGCTCGAACTATAGGATGTTTAGGAATATGTTTATTATGAAAAGTACCTGCACATAGTTTACTATGTCAGAAGAAAGCACTATCTTTAAGTAAATTTAGATGTAGATCGCATATATTACAAGTTAATAAAGGTAGATTTGATGCAAAGAGTAGTACATGATTTGCAATGCCTACTTTGTACCTCATATATGTTGGTGATGAATTCCGTTATATTTGTGTACGTCCATTCTTTCAAAATGAGACAAAATGTGTATACCAAACAACTTGTGTGATAGTAGCCTAAGACCATGCTAAGACCAAGTGCGTTGCGTATTGACAATGTTTTGAATACAGTTCATGCTTTCCAGCTAAAGAAATTAGCAAAATTTATTAGAATAATTATGTCACATTATTATCTTTGCTCATATTATCATATGTTTATCATTGTTCCTTGTTCAAGGGATATATATACCCCAGTGGCCAGAATCCACAGGAGGAGCCCGGCCGGGGTCCGTAGAAGCCGCCCGGCGGCGGCCCGACACCATCATGGAGCGTGCTAGAAGCACGCCCGACTTTGTACAAGTCGGGGGCGGGATATGGAAAGGTGACGTTCAAGTATCGAAGGGAGCCATTGCGGCGGCCGCGACGCTCTGCCGACCTCCGCACGAATTTTAAATTTAATAATGGTTAAAATAGTCGGATTCCCGCCCGAATATTGATCGTCTATTTGCCGATGCCCGAACGATGTACGCGCGACCTGTTTACGAGCTCTGTGACCTCAACATTCGCCATTGGGCAATCGCTGAATAAGGAGCAGGTGTCGGTGCCTTGCGAACGTCGGCCGACCCCTAAAAAAAAGCGGCGGAGCCCGCAGTGATCGAGCAGTGATCGAGCAGACACTGGCCGTATTTCTGGCGGAAATGCCCTTTTGAGCTCGCAGAAAAGTCGGGCGGTCTCCGTTTTGAATATGTGACGGCCCCTTAAGAACCCCTGGTCGAAGCATTGGTTCACCATTTTAAAAAATATATTTATATATACACTTTGTTTTTGGTGGGGAGGGGGATGTCTTTACTTTTTATATACTAAACTCTGATACGTCCACTGTGGGTTAAAGCATCTTTCTGTGAGCATTTTAATGAAAGATTCAGACAAGCTCCTAGGTAATTTCACGTTTAGCTTAGGCCCTATGGCGAATGCTGTTAAAGATGCCTCCCCTCATTCAGGGCCGGAACCCTAAATTCTAGTCTATGTAGTCCACTGAGATGTTCATGTTAACTAATCTTTTATTGACTATTTTCTTTCTTTCTAGGATACATCGCAGACCTGACACTAGTGACCAATCACCCCCTCCTGGATCCTCCCAACACACGTGATCAATACATCGGCGCTTACCTAGGACAGAAAGATGCAAGCATCAGAGACAGTATCACGTTCGACCGAATTATCCGGACCATTGATACTCCTGTTCTGCAAAAATACATAGACATAGTAAACGAAGGTCAATATATAAGAAAGCTGATCTTCGAACAGTCTAACCAAACCAAGGCAATAGGAGCATTCCGTGCATCTTTCGAATATGATGGAATCGCATGTATGACTTCAACTGTTGTCTTAATGCACAATGGTGAGTATACATATTTGTAAAATAGAGAGCTTTTAATACGTCGGTCACAACGCCAAACCGACCAGTTTTGGGCCTCTGGGGGTAATATAACTTGTTTACTGGGTCTGTAGTCGGTCTCTTATCGGCTCGTCTGTGTGACTGACGAGTAATGCTCGTACGATACTTCAGTTTCTTGGAATATATAACAGCGTGCACAGTCAACTAGGAGCCACCATTTTTCGGAAAATAGTAAAACTCAGGGACCAGGTTATTGACATCTGGACGTTGCCTAATAAATTGATTTAGGAGATTCATACAACTAGCTCAAGTCTAAAGGAAACTACATTCTCCAAAACTGAAAAATAATATTAAGATGATTTTAGAACTTTTAAAAACGAAATTAGGGTAACAGCAATTTCATGTATAAACACAATCATATTCCTTGAATTTGTAAAGAAACACATCTACTAAATACTGTACGAGAACACTGAAGAAAAAAAAATGTTCAAAATTACACTTCCTGATAATTTTTCCCTCATTCCCTGAACTGGTGTAATATATAATAATATGGTCTTCCCTGTCTTCGGGTAGCCTTGTCAATTTTAATATATATTGTTCTTAACGTGGGCCTTCAACATTTCTCCCCCACTTCTGCCGGGCGACCATGATAAGGCCTCCAAGCATTGGAGGATATATTCCCACCGGGTACCTATTCATTTCATAGTGGGGAAAGTGGCAAATATAGAGAAATGTATTACCAAATAAAAGTATTGGCGTGACAGGTATTTGACTCCGTACCGTGTACTACAGCGATTTTACTGCTAGACCACAACACCTTCGCTACAATGATTGTCTCAAAAAGTCGTCAAAATATGTACATATAAGCCTATTTATACATCCAAATGGATACCCCGTTTTGACGTTTACAATATGTTAATGATTTCTATACTTCCAGTACTAATACCCATGTACCGTACTTATGATCGGGGAAAAGAACCCCATTCATATGCTTAAAATCCTATATAATACAGATCATACAGTCGATCAGCGACTTTAGAAGTAGCCTATACAATAAATATCTTTATTTTGAAGAAATTTCCCCCCGAAGCTGCTTCTACAATTCATTTTTTTCCTTCTTTGGTATATTACTCCCATCATGCTCCCATTTACTTTACAGCGACAGTCTTGCCTGAACGGACAACTTTGACTGTCCATGCCGGGGAAACTGTAACAATCGCAGTCGTCACCAACATGACGGAAGGTTCCCTTCGGTGGGGGTTTAATGGTGAAAAGATATCTGACAATAATGGAAAGCAGAGTCTAACTTTGGAGAACGTGGAACTAAATCAAACTGGGGTATATAAGTGTTTTCTATCTGGAAAACGATGGGATGCAGAAAATGCAATATTCCTTCTTCATGTCATCAGTAAGTTGATAGTTTACCTATCCGTACATGTATCTTACATATTCTCTTATTTCGAAGCAACTTTCATTGCAATAAAATTATTTACAATTCTACATTATTGATGTCAGCGAAACATCAGTGAAATTAATCTGAAAAGGTCCTAAAAATGTATTTATGTTTTGTGGATTTCAGCATATTTTCACGGCTGTTTCCATACTACCATGGCATTTTTGGGGTATAGATTCCTTTCCCTTAAAAAAAAAAAGGCAATAATTTCAGCATATTGAAATTTTGATATTGAAAATTGTTGTTAAAGGGTTTTACAGATAGAAAGTTAGAATGCAAATATGGCAATGCATATTGGCATATCGGTTATTTACTTGTGATATTGTTTAGATGCTGGATTCTTATCCACTTTAAAATACTAAAACTGTTTACTTCAAACAGGATGCCCAGCTCATCGTTGGGGATCTGGATGCGCATATAACTGTACTGAGTGTCTCAATGGAGGCAAGTGCGATGCAGACTCAGGAAAGTGTGTATGTCCTCCTGGTTTCAACGGGACAACATGTGAACACGGTAGGTTTACATTTCTATGGGTCCTCTGCACGTCGAGACACTGGCATAGACATACTTGTTGAACAATTTGGGGGCGAGGGGGGGGGGGTGGACAGACGGACACAACAAACAAAGAGTCACATACTTACAAACACACACACACTCACTCACGCGTGCACACGCAAACACACTCATAAAGAGTATAAGTTCCATGGATGACCTTTTTTTCAAAGTGGATGAAATTATGCCCCCCCCCCCACCACACACACACACACACACCCTGACTACCCATATGCCTCGACACCAAGCTTCCGAAGCGAAATGTCGAGTTATATAATTGTTTAGTTTACACATTTTAATTGCACACATGCCATTGGATTCAGCTCAATATTTGTTTGATGCCAATGAAAACAGTGATTTCATGTAAAATACATGCCTGAGATAAGGTTCAATCTGCAATACTCTTTATATAACGCACAGTGATGAACATAACAACATCATCTTTCATTAATCAGATTCAATCGATGAAACCCTTGGTTAAGGAAACAGCATTGTTTCATCGGCAAGTTCGTACATTTTGATCTTTCAATACCCAAAACTCTTTTCAATAAAGCTATCACTCGAATCAGAATCAAATCAACTCAATGTCGATAGAGTAATACTTGAAACTCTATGGTGAGAGCATTTGTATCATTATCTCTTTATCCTAAGTCCTGGGCAGCAACCGGTTTGGGCAGGATGGCAGCTTTTCTTGTAATTCCTCAGGAGATGATCACAGTCCAGGATGTCGGGGTAAACTGTTCTGCCTACCAGACCCCTTTGGGTGCACCTGTGCAGCAGGATTCATGGGAATCAATTGTACAACAGGTACTTATAATCATGTAAATCAAATTATAGAATCATCCCTGAGCGAATATGTATACTATAATAAAAAACATAATCTTAAAGGAAAATTTGATATAACATCCGTGTGTAAATATGGATTACTCATAAATGTACATGTAAATATATACTACAAACGTTCTTCACATGTCTATTCCGGCAAATAATTGTGTCTTTCATGAGAGGGTTTTTACACTCCAACGCTTGAAATATTATAGTATTAATGACTGCTTTGAGAGAAATAGTTGTTTTATTACGCTCAAGGGAAGGTTAGAATTGTGCTATTCCCCGAGGCTTGCCGAGGGGAATAGCCCAATTGTAACCTTCCCGAGAGCGTATGAAAACAACTATTTCTCGAATATTAAAGCAGTCATTAATACTTTTATATGACTAAAAAATAAAAAATAAAAAATATTTTACATTTTTGTCGAAGACGGGATTCGAACTCTTGCGTACAACAAGAGGTGTATCGAAAACCAACGCTTAGACCACTCAGCTATCACGCGTCTTTACATGCTTGGCAGTTTTCTCTAATATATACATTAAAATGGATTGAAAACGGCTTCGCGTGAGGGATGCTTCGCAAAAGCTCCATGAAACGGACCCTTCTTTTACTTTCGCAATGCATATTGGCACGAACTTAGATCAAGATCTATCGGCAGATGTTGTTTTTTTGTTTTTTAAAGTTTATTTCGTCTTCATGTCAACAATGCAAGATAAAATTGTCGGTAAGATCGATCGAGATTCAATTGTATTGAAATTACCGACCAATCCTTCGCACACATACGGTATCCTTCATCGCTCAAACCATTTTTTAACATGTAAACCTATGGGGTAACCATGGAGGCTGACCAACTATTTTTAATAACCATGGTTATTAAAAATATTGAAATGTTTTATGCATGGTTACCGAGAATTTTACAGGAACAGTTGAAGTTTATGAATGCAATTCGACCAATCAGATGGCTGGATTTCTTAAGTGAGGTATATAATATATATTATTAACCGTATCAGACATCTGAGCAGGGCAATTTTTAAATCTTATTGCCCTCAAGGTTTGATGGATAAGTCAACAAAATTACAATAAGTTAGTCCGCTCAGAAAAAGTCAATGGGATTTTGTGTGTAATTTGGCGG
Source organism: Strongylocentrotus droebachiensis (assembly GCA_035222895.1). Classification (NCBI taxonomy): domain Eukaryota; kingdom Metazoa; phylum Echinodermata; class Echinoidea; order Camarodonta; family Strongylocentrotidae; genus Strongylocentrotus; species Strongylocentrotus droebachiensis. The sequence continues at coordinate 1,543 of JAVYIG010004773.1, read as the reverse complement.
GCAATATAGGTTATACAGAAAACCAATGCGCAAATATTTTACCCCGCTCAGAAGAGTCAATGGGATTTGTGTGTAATTTGGCGGGCAATATAGGTATACAGTAAGTCAATGGACAAATATTTTAGCCCGCTCTGAAAAGTCAATGGCAAAATGCGTGTTAAACTAGTGCGCAATAATGTAGTGCCAGTTGTAATTTACATCGCGCATCAGCTATTGTAATTTACATCGCGCATCGTGTATTAGAAAATGCGCACTTTGCGCGAACTCCATTGTGACGTAACAATCACACCCTAGGCAAACTGTTTGCAGTGTATCGAAAATCTGTCAAACACTGGATGAACAGTGCTGGTTTGACAATTTTTTTGCAACTTCTAATGCTAGGAAACCCTGTGTAGCCTACATAATTTAAGAGTATAAGATAGTAAGAGTTTCTTGTTTGCTCTAGATGTCTGATGTGGTTAATAATAGTAATATTGACTGCCTAATTCAGGGCAATACGACTTGTCATATATCACCCTCACCTTCGGTTCGGGCGATATATGTCGTATTGCCCAGAAGGCAGTCAATATTACTTAATTATCTGGCGTAAATGAAGGTAACGAGAAAAGAGATGAAAGAAAAAAAAATCAACATTGACACTGCTTTCATTATTAGCGCCAGCAAAAACTGAATGTTTGGAAACCTCAACTTAAAATAAGCACAAGTATATCCTGAACAATGTAATTCGATAGTAATGTTATGTGTGTATCAAGGAACATGGTAAAATACGACCATGAACTAGATACCTCTTTGAGGTTGACAGAGATTCCATAATGGGATATACTCTGCCATTCGAAACATGAGTTTTGTTATCTTTTAACAAGTGGTGCTTGGGTTGAAAGTGAAAGTGTTTTAGTTTGCATTATTCTGTCATCATGAAAAGAAAACAAATATTTATATTCTTTTCCAAGGGATATTAATTCCTTTATCCGTGTTTTGAAAAGCGAAAATAAAATGACGTTTTATCGTATAGTCAAAATGTTTGTACCTGTCTTCTATAAATAAGGAAGAGCTGGAAAGCCATGGACTCTTTTCCGTATAAAGATTTTGAAGTAGCCATTAATGTGCAAGCACGTAGCCCTTTAAAATTGTGCTCGATAAGAAGGAACGAAAACTGAATTGACAATATTCCACATTAAAAAGGATGACGCTTCCTCATCCAACTTTCTGGCAAGGAGTCACAAAAATCTGTCCAACATAAGCATTTTCATAGCAGAATGTTGCATTACTAAAACAACATACATGTACAAAAGTTCGTTGCTTTAAAACCCATGTACTATCAACTTTATTGATTCTATTTAAATCCTTCGAAGCGGCCCCACTTCAATTAAACGGATATTTTTTAAAGCCTATTCTACAATAACATGTAGAAACTTGCATATCACAAATATCTAGGTACTTTATTCGAAACTGTACCGAATTAAAGAGTTTATTCAAAAATGATTGAAATCGATCTTTCTTTAATTATCACTAAATATATCGAACTATCAAAGACGTTCAAATG